>OY288108.1:70015823-70146675 GCA_958431115.1 Syrphus vitripennis
CAAAAGAAAATACACAAAACAACAACAACAAAATTTCTCAAATTTTGGGGTCTTATTTCATTTCTTGGGGCCTTTTTTCATTTTTTTTGTTGGGTATAATTTCATTATGAAATAAGGCCCCAAAGAAATAAAATCTCAAATTGTTTTTGGGGCTTAGTTTATTTTAAGAAAACAATTTATGCCTTATTTCATAATTTGTTTGAAAATGTTAAAATAACATTGTCTTTTACAGAAGATGATGATGAAAACCATCAAGGCGCAATTTTTTCAGCTATTCTGTTACTCCTTAAACTCTCATCAGGGAGTAATGAAAACCACCAGGGAGTAACAGAATAGCTGAAACAATCGCGCTATTTTTTGCAGCTATTCTGTTACTCCCTGAACTCCCATCAGATGAAAAAAATCAGATTGTGTTGAAAACCATCAGGGAGCAACAGAATATTTTTTTGCTCCCTGATGGTTTTCAACACAATCTTTACACGAGGAAATGTGGAGAAAAGATCACTCAATTGTGCTACTAATTGATTTTTTCAACAGGTTCCACAACAGTGAAATTCTACATTATACAATCCAAGTACTTGGTTTTGTTATTTCATTTTCATAAATAAACTTTTATATAAAAAAATAAATTGGGGCTTTATTTCATTTTTCTAAAAAAAAGTCAAAACAAGTTGGGACATTTTTTCATTTCAGTGGGGCTTTATTTCATTGGGGCATAATTTCATTATGAAAAAATACCCCAATTTGGGGCCTTATTTCATTTTCTTTTGGGGCCTTATTTCCTGGGGCCTAATTTCGCGGAGCCCTCCAAAGTTGATAATGGCCACGTTCACAAAGTTATCTAAAGCAATCCAGATTGGTTTGTGTTGTTGTAATCTCTTGAGAAAAAACAGCTGATTATAAAACATCTGTTCTCAAAATAAAAATCTCAACCGATCTAAAAAATTCTCGTATATTCAGCTATCTGAAGAGAAATGTCAAAAACAGCTGACTTGAATTCAAATCAAACAGCTAAATTAACCTATCCGGTTTTAGTCGTTCACAAACATATCCGGATACTCGAGTATCCGGAGTGCTAACAAGTCAGGAGCACCAATTTCACAATTTATTAAGGAATACTAAATAGTTATTGAAATCCCTTTGATATGAGGTTTGGATTTCCAGAATTTAGATTCATATGGAGGTAGGTTGAACAGATCTTCTCAAGGAATGTCTTTAAGGGCGAAGCGAATAAGTTTACATTGTATTGATTCAATACGGCTTTTATGAATTTCATAAAAGGGAGATCATACTTGTGAGACGTACACAAGATGATGCCGAACATAACAATTGTAGAGTGAAAGACTAGCAAATCATGGAGCATGGAGCTGCCTTTATAACAATGAGATTATGTTTCTTGAGTTGTAAATTAGAGCTTAAATGAACGCACAAGTCCCTAAAGCTAATGACACGACCGAGTTTGTGCTGAGAGATGGAATAATCAAAAATATCTGTAAAACGTTTTCTAGAAAAAATACCCTGCTAAATTTTTAATATGAAAACTACCATTTCCATCACTCATATCATTTCCACTATGAAATTGTATGATTAACCTTTTTTAGTATCAATTTTATTCAAAAAATATAATAAGTATAATGAATATTTGTCTGTAGGTCATCGATGAACTCAAAAACTACTGGTCCGATTATTATGAAAATTGATATACATACATATATATATGTATTTTTCCACGAAGAAGGTTTGTATAATATGCTCATTGATGCCACTCGGCACCAGGTGGCGTATTTTTAAATATCAAAACAATATTTTTATAGAGAAATGTGATAATGTTGTTTGATGTGAAGATGAATTGACATTTTTACTAACAATAGTTTAAGTGCAAATAATTCCAAATGCTCTGAACTTGAAAATATATTAAAAGATTGGAACTTACAAGAAACACTCAAGGACTTTAAATACAAGTATTTAGTTTTAACTTGAGAAGAATGTAGGTACATATAAAATTAATAAATGAGTCAAGTTTTCTTAAACCATTTTCTTGAAATTTATACATGCTTTTCTTATATTCATGCTTTTTTCTAATAGCTTGTGGACAGGCATACTCGTATTATAATTTATATACATACATAGCATGTCACTTAAAGTCAGTATTAAAAAATTCATAATTGGTTGTAAGAATTATTAAAAAAGCGCTAAACGAGAAAATTCATAGCACCCGGTAGCATGTTAAGGTGCTTTTTAGAGTTAAATTTGTTAAAAAGTAAGTATTTTTTTGAGAATGGGTACTAAATTATATATTAAAATATATACATGTCATCGCTGATTTTTCTAAGATATCGGCGTTCAAAAGGTAAGTAAAAAAAACAAAAGTTTTAAAAATTTTATACCTACTAAATATTTGAAAAAATATTGTTGGTAGGAAAATAATTTTGAATATATTTAAAAGACAGAAAAAATATCGTACGATATAAGCATTTATTAAAAAAAAAAGATGTGAAATTCTTCTTCTGAGTTCACCAACATCAAAAGCGAATGTCTCGAAAACCGCATTGACAATTTTGAAAACATTGCACGCTCATAACGTGCTTTCACCTTCATTTGATACCACTTTCATTAGTGAATACAATGGGGCAAAAGTGGTCCAAGATGGATTCGCTGAGGAGCACACTAAAGGGCAATGAATGGATTCAAAGATTATTATTTTTTTTATCATTTTACCTGGTAGGATCCCAAGAAAAAAATTATTTTCCAGCTCACTGCTTTCAAGCTAGAGCACTGATTTTAAAAAATGAGGTCAACATCGATTGCAAATTTATTTAATTATTTTATTCAAATTATTTTAAACTTATATCATTCTTTTCTTCTGAGTTATAGCCCAAAAACTAGTAACGCTTTTGAAAATAACATGTAAAATGTTAAAAAATTATATCTCAAAAACCTATCCACAGAAAAAATTTAAGGAGGCTTAAATCTATACGAAAAAATAGCGGCATTTAATGTACACAATTTTTTTTTAAATTTTTGTAAACTAAGTATAGTGTTATTAGATATTCGCTATCGATGTGAGATGCAGACGCAGAGTATGATGGTTGAAACGTTACGTTACTGAATTTTAGTTCACTTATTTTCGTTGGGCCAGTGAAGCCAGTTCGTGGATTTATCCCATTTTATGGGATTTCCCCGTCTAAAATAAGCTAAATGGGAAAATGGGATTTTTAAAACCTCATAGTATGCACATAAAAATGGGATTTTCCATTATTCTCACTTCCTACTTTTAATTAAAAAAAAAAATACTTAAATCTTCTAGCAAACATTTTTTTTTAGTTGCAATAAATATCTTTGTTCGGCGCTGCCACTTAATTTTGTTGAGATCCAAATTTTTTCTTCTTTTGGTAGTAAAGAATTAGAAAAAAACTTCCTTTTTATTTTTTAATACATTTTATTAATTTTATTTTTTCTTGAACAGAAGAGGAACAAACTTTTTGCTGCCTGATGGGCCAAGTGTAAAGGTAGAACTATAATCATCGAACGTCAACTGAAGTGGTCGTAAGAAACGAAGCGAATACGAGGAGTTAGGCTTCGTTAACTTTCGCTATCGATAGCAAGAGCGCTCATCGACCGCTCCTGCGAAAGTGAATTGAGAGATAGATTAATAATATCTTAATACTTAAGGTAGAACTATAATCGTCGAACGTGTTAGGAAGCTAATGTCAAAACCGGACGAAAATTAGCTTTCCGAACACTCAAATGGAGAAGTCAGCCATATTATATGCTTCCACCATTTTGATTTTTGTATCTATCTCTCAATTCACTTTCGCAGGAGCGGTCGCTGAGCGCCTTTGCTATCGATAGCGAAAGTTAACGAAGCCTAACGAAAGCCACCCAATCGCAATAATGGGCGCGTTATATAAATTCCTCGTATTCGCTTCGTTTCTTACGACCACTTCAGCTGACGTTCGACGATTATAGTTCTACCTTTAGAATGAGGATATAGGATAAGATAAAAATGGATGGGCAAATGCAATTTGCCTCCACGGTTGAGAAGTTAGAACACAAAAAAAAAAACAGTATTTTTCAGTACTGCCAACCGTGGGGACAAAGAGAGAGAGGATTAGGCTTGTTCATGGGCACATCGACCATCCGCCATTACGAGTTCACTCACGGAGCGCGGACCGTTTGAGATCGCGCTGCGCGGGCTCATGCGCAAAGGATCAAAAAACACGAAATGCGCACGAACATTCTGCCCGCCTTAGCGAGATGCGCCAATGCTAAAGAAAAAGAGATATTAAATTATTGATTTAAAGTTAAATAATTTGAGTTTAAAGAGAAAAATATGTAAGAAAAGTTAAGTATAAAGCTTTTTAAAAATGTTTGAAAGGCATAATAGTACATTTGATAAAAGTTAAGAAAATTAATTTAAAGGTAATAAACAAAGTTTAACAACTGGTCGTATGACTTGACCATTTTGGGTTTGTAAAGGTGCCACTCTCACGCTTCCGTGCGTAGGCGCCGGGGTAAACATTTATCACTCGTCCGAGTCGCCGTTCAGTCGAAGGCAGATTTTCATTTTTAATGACGACTAAGTCATTTATCTTAACGTTCTCTTGCGG
Source organism: Syrphus vitripennis (assembly GCA_958431115.1). Lineage (NCBI taxonomy): Eukaryota > Metazoa > Arthropoda > Insecta > Diptera > Syrphidae > Syrphus > Syrphus vitripennis. Next base: position 70,020,434 of record OY288108.1, read on the forward strand.
GGACTGAAATTTTGATCATTGATGTAGTTCTTTTAAATATTCGTCTTTCCATCGACGACGACACAAATTTTGTTGAAGTTTCCTCAAGTGACTTTGCAAGCTTTTAACACCTGCCTCCCATAGGCCACCCATGTGAGGTGCACCTGGAGGAATTAAATTCCATATTAGCCCCTGAATGCCATACCTGGCACGAGTTTCTTGGGGAATGGAAGCGGGAAATTTTTTAAAATCTTTGCGTAAAGGCGTATCAGCTCCGACAAAATTGGTACCGTTATCGGTGTACAATTCCCTAGGTAAACCTCGTCTTGCAGTGAACCTTGCAAAGGCAGCCAGAAAAGCCTTAAGGGGTATAGCTTTTGTCGAAAAGCAGAAAAATACACATGAAAACCCCTTGGCCATGCGACAATTTCGCGCATTTAAACTTTTAATCATAAATGGGCCCGCGAAGTCAATTCCTGTTACAGTGAAAGGAGGTGAAAAAGTGCATCTTTCGGGAGGTAACGCAGCCATCAATTGCTTACTAAGTTCCTTTTTATAAATAGTACAAGTTTTACATTGTCGAATGCAAATCCAAAAACTTTGTCTTAAGAACGAAGCATAAGAGAGTTTCTACCATGCATGGAAATTTCATGAGTGAACTGAGTTAATAAATGAGAAAGACGTGAGCTATGCGGCAGAATGAGAGGGTAACGTTCATTATACGAGAGATCAGATTGTGATAATCGACCGTTGACTCTGAGGAGCTGAATTGAATCTAGGAATGGGTTGAATGAAATAATAGATTTTTTTTGTGGAATGGATTTACCTTCTAATAAGATTGAATATTCTTTAGAATAGAACGATTTTTGAGCTATGAGTATCAACCGATTTTTTACAAAGTTAATTTCTTAAGGGGTAATGTCGTGTGAGACACATTGATGAATTTTTTTTTTGAGATTTTAAAGAAAAAACGAAATATATAAAAGATGACGTGCAAAGCGCGAGGTAGTGTTGAAAAACGATCAAGAATGTCTGCTGGAATTTGTTGAGTGACAAAGGAAACAACTGTTTTTTCTTCCATATCTTTCGACAAGTGGAGCATTTGTGGGTGTTTCTGGCCACTGAGAGATTGGTTGACATAGCCATGTCGGGCCGTTCCACCCAAACGAGTTAAATCTAAAATCAGACGGCATTACACCACGAGTCGCTAGATCTGCGGGATTGTCAGACGATTTGACATGTCTCCACGGGACATTGCCCACATTATCTAAAATTTCGCTTGTGCGGTTTGCTATGAACGTTTTCCAAACACATGGCGGTTTTTTGAGCCACGCTAGAACGATAGACGAATCTGTCCATAAAAAGGTACTGTACGAGTGAACTGGGAAATTTTGAGAGTAAAAGTGCTCCGCACAATTCAAGACGAGGTAAAGAAACCGATTTGATAGGAGCAACTTTTGATTTCGCACATAGCAAATGAGAGGTGATCAGTCCATTACCTTGACAAATGCGTATATAGAGCGCGGCAGCATATGCTTTTTCTGACGAGTCGCAGAATCCATGGAATTGGACTTCTGACGAAAGTGAATACTCTACCCAACGAGGTATTTCAATGAGCTGTATTGGAGGTAACGATTCTGCAAAAAGTTTCCAGATTTTAAAGGTTTCACATTTAATTGGTTCGTCCCAAGTTGTTTGCTCAGACCAAACGCGTTGCATTAGCAATTTTGCGACTATTACAATGGGAGCTAACCAACCGCCAGGATCGAAAATACGTGCAATTTGAGAAAAAAACTTCTCGTTTAGTGGGGTTTTCTGATAGAATAATTTCTTGGTTGGTAAAATAAAAGTTATCGTTTTTTGCATTCCACCGTATTGCTAAAGTTTTTGTGTTACTATCCGCATCAAGTTTTAAAAAGTTTTCATTTAGAATATGCTCACGAGGTAAGTGTTCGAGTAAAGAAGGAATATTAGAGGTCCACTTTTGCAATGGGAACCCAGCTGATTCAAGGAGTTGAATTAGCTCTGATTGAGCTTTTTGTGCGGAATGAATGCTGTGAGCGCCTGACAAAACGTCATCGACCGAAAATTTTGATTGGATAATTTTTGATGCGAGGGGGAAATCGGATTTCCCAAGTTTTGATAATTCGAGGAGCGTACGAATTGCCAAATAAAGCGCACAATTAACGCCAAAAGTGACGGTCAATAATTCAAAATCTTCAATTTCTAAGTGCGGGGAGGTTCGAAACAGACTCCGTTGGTAAGGAGTATCTTGTGGATCAATCAGAATTTGCCTATACATTTTAGCAATATCTGCATTAAAAACGAACTTATAAAAGCGCCAACAAATAATCAGTGACGATAAGTCTTGTTGTAAAATCGGCCCAGGGTATAAAACATCATTTAAGCTAATTCCATTTGACGACGGATTGGAAGCATTGAAAACAACGCGAACTTTGGTAGACGTGCTTTCGGGTCTTATTACCGCATGGTGTGGAAGATAAAAAGACCTTACATTATTATTTTCAACAATTTCTGATTGATCAACTTTTATCTATCAGCTATCAGCACGCCTGTATGAGGTCCTTTTATAAAGATCTTCGCAGAAGCAATCTTCTTTTGATCGGATGGCAGTAGAAGGTAATTCTTCCAACTCCCAGAATTTACGGATTTGTGTATCTAAATCAGACGATGTGCTGTCGGAAGAAACCGAATCGTTAAACGATTGAAAAGACTGTGGGACAGGACCCGATAATATTTTGGGCAGCTAGTGAATTGGAAATAATTTTAACACCGTTGCGGATGATATGTGGATAAAGATCAGCGCCAATTAAAAGATCTACTTGTGCTGATTTATTAAATGACGGATCTATGGTTGGGTTGTACAATTGAAATGGAAGAACTTGGAAGATTATTTGTGAGTGTTTTAAGCAACATGGCTTGAGCTGCTAATGTGACTTGACGTGTTTTGAACGATGTAAGTGAGAAAGTGCAAAGTTTTTTGGAAGTGGCAGATAGATTTCCACTTATACCAGAGACAGTAGTATTTGACTGGGTGAAAGGAAGGTTTAAACGTTTTTGAACAGATTCTGATATAAAAGATATTTCAGAGCCAGGGTCTATGAGTGCCCTCACGACATGTTCACTTTCCGTACCAACAATACCCACCAGGGCAGTGGCCAACAGAACTTTTCTCTGAGATGTCACCATGAAATTCTGGACATTTGATTGAGGAACAAGTGGCTGCGATGAAGCAGACATTTTGGAATTATTTGCAACAGTAAGCTGAGGAGTGGACTGTACTTTGAAGTTAGTTTCAACGCTGTTGGAACTATTCGTAGCTGAAGAATTCGTTGCAAGGTGAAGAAGTGATTGACGTTTCTTGCAATAGCTGCAAGAGTACTTGCTAGAGCATGTTGATCTGGAGTGGCTAGAACCTAGACAATTGTTACACATTTTGTGGCGACGTACTGCTTCGATGCGCGAAGAAACAGGCATTGCGGAAAACTTTGGGAATTCATAGATAGAATGGTCTGCTGCACAGATTTTGCACTTAGATCCTCCCGCCTTCGCAAGAAAAGTGTTGACTTTGTTTGACTTTTGAAATATATTGTTCCGTGAGGTTTGCTGATTGACCACGGTCGGCTTTGAGAAGGAGGTTGTGTCAGAGATTGACTCCAGAGTTTGGAACCGAGAACTTAAAAATTTGTCCGACTGTTTCCATGTTAGAACTTTAGTTGGGTCTTTTAAAGATTGTTCCCAAAGTGCTAGTGTATTTTTCGGCAGTTTGATGCAGTGGGAGGACGTAGCTTTTAGTGAGGGATTTTCAAATATTGGAGTAATCTGTGTAGGTAAAGAAACCTCGGGTTTTAATTTATTTTGAAGCTCGAGGAACAGAGCTAAGCAACTGACATAAGTCTTTTTATATTTAGATTCTATGACATCCATATCAATGGGATCTTCTTTTGCATCGGTTCGATAGTGCGCAAACAGCATACTTTTCTTTGACATTATGCCACAATCAATCATTCAAAAATGTTAAATTCTAAGAAGAACTTTAGAAACGCAAAGTGAAAAAACTTTAAACGTTTTCAAGAGAATTCGAAAATACTAAAAAAGTTGAAAAAATAATCAAACTTTTTCACATATAAAGAGAGAATTATAAAAATGTTAAGTTCTAAGAAGAACTTTAGAAACGCAAAGTGAAAAAACTTTCAACGATTTCAAGAGAATTCAAAAATAAGGAAAAAATTGAAAAAAATAATCAAACTTTTTCACATATAAAGAGAGAATTATGAAAATATTAAGTTCTAAGAAGAACTTTAGAAACGCAAAGTGAAAAAACTTTAAACGTTTCAAGAGAATTCAAAAATACTAAAAAAGTTGAAAAAATAATTAAACTTTTTCACATATAAAGAGAGAATTATAAAAATGTTAAATTCTAAGAAGAACTTTAGAAACGCAAAGTGAAAAAACTTTAAACGATTTCAAGAGAACTCAAAAATAATGAAAAAGTTGAAAAAATAATCAAACTTTTTCACATATAAAGAGAGAATTATAAAAATATTAAGTTCTAAGAAGAACTTCAGAAACGCAAAGTGAAAAAACTTTAAACGTTTCAAGAGAATTCAAAAATACTGAAAAAGTTGAAAAAATAATCAAACTTTTTCAAATATAAAGAGAGAATTATAAAAAAGTTAAGTTCTAAGAAGAACTTTAGAAACGCAAAGTGAAAAAACTTTAAACGTTTCAAGACAATTCAAAAGTAATGAAAAAGTTGAAAAAATAATCAAACTTTTTCAAATGTAAAGAGAGAATTATAAAAAAGTTAAGTTCTAAGAAGAACTTTAGAAACGCAAAGTGAAAAAACTTTAAACATTTCAAAAGAATTCAGCAAAGAACAGAAAAAATTAAAGATCCAAATAAAAAATACCAACAGCACTTGTTGATGGAAGCACGAGCATCAAGAAAAGAACTTTAATCAAAAAACTTGGTTTTGAAGAAAAAACCTTTTGATACGAGAAGTTGCAAGTGTCGCTAATCATGGAGGACAAGATAATTGATTTAGCTAGAGAACACAATGATCCAAAAATTAACCCGTAAATGAAGAAGGGGAGTGCGACGGAAATATATTTATAAATTTTTTTTTTTATAATTTTTTCGATATAAAGAATAAAAAATAAATGTAATGCCAATCAAAAATTAATTAAAAAACTTTACACTCACCTGTACAGTTTTATTTTGATATAAAAAACTTTATGAAAAGAATTTAGGATGAACTTTAGTTTAAAGATGTCTTCTGGGTTTTTGTTCCTTGTTGAAATTCTTGCAGCTTACTTCCCTCCGTCACCAATAGTGATCCACCAATCGAGGCAATGGTGGTTTTTTATAGATTTTTGTGTCGATCGACACTCCAGCGATGAAGCGCCACGCCGCCGCCGTGCGCAAAGGATCAAAAAACACGAAATGCGCACGAACAATCTTAAAGCGGGACAGGGACAAGAATGTCAAGATTCTTTTACTGAGTTAGATGCTGAAGATCAATCGGAGGTTATTAGATAAACTGGCTCAGTTTTTATAAGACCACCATAGTTGAAATGGTAAGCCGCCTACCTTTTGGTGACGACGCTGTTGCACAACTCGATTTTCTAGACAAAAAGATAGCATTTAACCAAAGACCATATAACAAGTAAAGATGTCGCACGTAGAACAAAAATCTGTGCTTGTTTTTTTTCACCATCCCCTTTTTACAATAGGTCCAAACATAAGTCAAGAAACTAAAATGTATGTAGATACATTTCAGATATTGTAGAAGCACAATGTGGGAAAAAGTTCGTTTCTCTTCATGGGTGGGAAACTGAATAGGTAGAGGCCAGAGGGAGATACAATGCAGTTCATGTTTATGAGTAGAAAGAAACTTAAAACAAAAAAAAAAAGAGTATGTCCTTTTAATGTGTTCAACATTGTTGCAAAGTTTGTATTAATTTTATAAAGTAGAAAAGAGAAAAATGATTTTTTTTTGTAGATACAAAAAAGCGACATGCTACAGTTGATGATCGAGTTAAAAGAAGGGTGAATTGATGTTGTACACTTGTATACGGCCAAGTGATTTTGTTTTTTTTTAGCTTTGCAAGAAAAAAATGCAAACGAGTTTTAGGTCGGTATTTATTTTTTTTCTTAAATGATCAAAAAAAAATTGAGTTTGGAATCGACGAATTTTCGTGAATAATGAGTTGGGGTAGTTTTGATCTGGGGATTTGCTTTTTTTTGTTTTTACTTCTTGGGGTTGGTTGTGATTTGAAAATCGTATTCATTCACATATTTATGTAAATATACCTAGGTCAAAAAAGATTAAACAATTAATTTGAGGATTTTTTTAAGTTCATAAATAAGTTCTTATAGGTTTTTTTTTCGTTCCTTATCATTGAAGTTGGAAATGGATCATTTTAATAAGGAAAACAGGTGATTGGGTACCGTAAAAATTTTATTTATTTAATTTTTCAAATACAAGCCTACATATGGATTAATAGTACCTAGATACTCGTACTTTCATACTTTTTCTAGTTAATTTGTTAGCATTTACTAATATGATAAATTTTACTTGAGGCCTAGTAGGTATTTACTTTCAATTCTTACTTCTAGCAAGTTTAGATTTTTGCAACACTTAATTTGTAGCACGTCTTGACTCTATAAGTGCAACTTCTTAAAAATGCTACCTCGATTTGTGCAACTTTTTATTGTTATTAATCTGTTTTCTATTGTTTGCCTGAACAAAATTCCTTGTAAAAATAATACACAAAAACATTAATTGCATCAGTATTTATTTGAATGGGTTGCGATTTCATTATAGACTACGAAAAATTTGAAGAAGGATGTTTGTGACAAGAAATATTACAGAATTTTCTATTAATATAATAATTTGTATAAAAAAAAACTACAACCTAGTAAGTGCAACAACCTCGCTTATTGCAACTGATGATGGGATGATGGGAAAAAACAGGCACAGATTTTTGTTTTACGTGCGACATTTTTACTTGTTATATGGTCTTTGATTTAACGTTGCAAGTATCAGAAGCTTTTCGATTTAGAAATTTTAAACAAAGTTGATACCGAAACGTTAAGCCAAAAAAAAAAAGAAATCGTCTGGGTAAAGAAATCATTAATTCAAATTGTTTGTTACGGTCATCATTTCAATCAAAAGGCATTACTTGTTTTACTACAATCTAGTACTGAAACAAAAGCATTTGTAGCTAAATAATTCCAAAAATGTATATAATTTAATAGTACCTACATATGTAGATATTTGTTTTCCATTAACAAATCAATGTGAAGAATTCTGAAGTAATTTATAATTTTATTAATTTTGTTTTTAAAACAATTTTAGGTGTTAATGCTGGCGCAGGGACATAAGTCCCCGGGACATAAGTCCCGAATTTTTTTTTTTCGGGACTTATGTCCCACCCTATTGAGACATAAGTCCCGAAAATTTTTGTCGGGACTTATGTCCCACGCATATTTTTGCATGAGCATATAGAAGCATTTAAGGCGCCTGCCTGGCGACTTAGCATACCCTAAACGGAGCGACGAAGTCGCGTGAGCGGGTGTGTCCCCGAAAAAGCGAGTTAAAATCTTGAGGACCCGCGAAGCGGGCCACCCAAGGTACTTTCAATCACAAAAATCTATTTTGGGGTTTATGTCCCACTTTTAGCAAAAATATTAGGGACTTATGTCTCAATAGGGTGGGACATAAGTCCCGAAACGCATTCGGGACTTATGTCCCAGTAAAGTCCCGGGGACTTGTGTCCCTGCGCCGTTAATGCTTTATTATAAGCATTGACATGTCAGATGACATGTCTTTTTAATTTTGCTTAGTATTATATAATTTTTTTTTTCCAGATATTATATTAAAAGTCCCCTTCAATTATTCTGGATCTATATTTAAGTGCCATTATTGCATATTTATACAAAACTTCCCAACCTGATTCGCCATTCAAAATGCACAGGACTTAATATCCATAGAAGTTTTACCAAAGGTGAGATACACCCGGAATTCTCTTAAAATGGGTAACTTTCTAATGAAGTGGTTTACATCTTCTCTCTCCTTAAGATTACAAAAGTCGCACAAAATTGTCAGTTCAGGTCGATGTGGAATGTAATTGAGCTTAGTTAATTTTCCTCTCATTTTAAATATTACGGTTATCATATTAAGAGGATATCGGTTTAAGAAGTATGTATTTCTTGAAGATTTAGGTTTAATTGGCTATAAATCATCCTATGCTGAGAAGATTGCGCATCCAACAAACAATTTTTATACATAAAGCGACTTGCTCCTTCTAATAACTTCTGAAAGTAGCTCCTCCACTCACCCGGGGTAATATTTGCATCTATTCGTACATTTTCCCCAAATCCAGCGCCAACTCCTCCCATTTTCTAACAAGATTCCCTCTTGATATTATGATGCTATTCAGGATCAGCTTGGGTAGCCTTCCCTCATCCATCTCCATGACTTTCATTACATAGCCAAAATGTAATTTAAGAATGTCCAAAAACAATGGTGGAACTGAAGTTTCTAGATGCAGCATGTAGTTAGGTGTACTCGAAGGCATTTGGAAAATCCGTTTAAGAAAATATCTCAGAAACTTTTCTACCTCATCGGATTTGGAATATCGGTAAATCATTAGCTGCATTCCCTCTACAGACTCTGCCAAAAAACCATGTCGTCTGCAAATAATAGACATGGCACCCGTATCTGTCCAAGCTCTATTCCTCCTCCAATAGCTTCCACGATATCATTGATGAACAAAATGAAGAGTAAGGTGCTCAATACACAGCCTTGCTTAACACCCATTTCCGTTGCAGTCTTCTGAAATGAATTCACCATCCCAAAAATACGAGGCGTTGCTTTCCTATATAGTTTTTAAAACATTCACAATTTTGCTTGAGATTCTTAACTTATACAGCTTATAAAAAAGAGCTTCACGCGCTATGGAATCGAAAGCAGCTCGAAAATCTACGAAGAAAGCATATAGCTTCTTGTTCTTTCTTTTGTAACTCTCCGCAATATTCATCAACGAGAACAATTGATCTCTCCTAAAACCCACTTGAAACTCATTAAGTATTCCTTTATTTTCAACCCACTGCGTAAACCTATTAAATATCAGAGCACTGAATAACTGTCCCGACGTGTTCAAGAATGAAATACCCCGGTAGTTCTCTGGGTCATTTAAAGTTCTTTTTTTATGCAGTGGATATATAATTGCTTTTTTAAAGTCATGCGGAACGTTTGTTGTTTCGAATATCCTGTTGAATTCTTTGGTTAATGCGTAGACAAATTCGATCGTACAGTTCTTGTAGAATTCCACTGGTATTCGGTCATCTCCCGGAGCTTTTCCTGATTTACCTTTTCGATCACATTTACTACTTCCAATTACTGAACACGCCGTTCCTCGAATAAAGGTATATTCACTGTAAGAATCACCTTCACAGCTTCCATTCAAAACTCTAGCATCAAATGCATCCGCTATCTCTAAAATCTTTTCGCCCTTTCCATCACAAATCTCATCCTTTGACCTTCGGGTTGGGTTGAAAATATCTGCTGCATTTCCACTCAAAAAATTGTTTTGTGACAAACCAATCCTCGCGTTAAAATCACCAACTAATAACAAATTCACTGACCCTAAATAATGAAGTGCATCGCAAAGTTTATCGTAGTCTCTTATCCAGTGCTTACAGTTTAAGTAAATTGGTATAATATGTAGTTCACCACCACTTCCTCTTCCAAAAGTATTTATTTTAACTGCTGGAATCCATTTTAATTCATAGTTACTAAATACACCTTCAAATTTCTGCTTTTCATTTTCTAACACATGAGTTTCATAAAGTAGAAATACATCAAATCTTTTAAATCTATAGTTTTTATTTAATTCTGGTAGACAATTGCGCCTCATTCCAAGCTCGCACATGGATCTTCTCTCGAAAGCGCACACGGGTGTTCACCCAAACCTCTCACTCTGCTTACAGCGGCTGTTTCTCGTATTTGATCGGATGAAACTCTACCAACTTCGGGTTGTACTCTTGAAGTTTTGTTTTTGACATTGCTTACGCTACTTCTTGTTCCTTGTTTAACTTCACTCATAAAACTTTCAATTGATGTAGAAAGAATGGGATTATCACCGAAAATAGTCCGCAGAGGATCTATTACTCCACATTTCAAACCATGCGCCAAATCCCAGGTAAAACGTTTATTTGAGATGAAAAGCTTATCGTCCTTTAGTTGAATTTGTGTTTTGACCAAGGGAAACCTCTCGCAGAGAAACCTGGAAATCGGAAGAAGGTTGCTTTTTCTACGTCGCACATTATACGGCAGATCCTTATGTATGTGAATTTGTGAACCCTTCAAAACTTTTGTGTTTTAAAGAATTTTCCAGACTGCAGCACGCGTTTTCATCTTTACAATTACCATTGCGCTTCTCGCGTTCCTAGATGTTATCGCATGCGCATTTTCGATTTCCGAGACCTCAGAGGGTGCAAGGAGACCAGACTTGGCCTTTTCCTTCATATCCGTGTTTGGCTCCATGGTTTTCTGCAAAATTCTGTCAATCTGGTCTTCCAACACATAATTTCGCCTTTCCAATTCTACGACTTTGGCAGTGATATTGTCATACTTCAGTTTCAATCCGGCCAATTCATTGTGGAGCACTTGAAAATCAGCTTTGGAAGGAAGCTCTTGACAAAGTTCCTTATTGTTGTTACGCAGGATTTGTATCAGCGATTCGTTAGTAAGTATTGGAGACTCCATTGACCTAGTTTTGTAAGGATTGTACTAAAAACGTTCTGCGCTTTTCCTCTCTCAGTTGGTCGGGGGATGTAGAAAACAAACCTCTTTTGCTCATTTAGGGAGGTTAGCTTTTGAGAAAAAAGTATTTTGTGTTCTTTTGTGCTTAAATGCTAGAATTTACGCAAAATTTTATTTTTATTAGGAAATCAGTAACTTATTTATTCTTTTAGCATTTTTTTTTTGAATTTTACTGCACTTTTAGCTATTTTTTAAAGTAAGTAAGTAGTAAGAGCTCTATAACAATTTTAATCTTAACTTTGACAGAACAAATGTCAATATATCATCGGTAGATTTTCGGATATCAATGGGTTAAAATTTAAAACCCCGTTGCTAAACTGGTTCAGTAATTCCTCAAAGCTTTTTGTTTTCTAATTCTTTAGTTTTGTCATTTCTTAAAAGAAGAAGTACATAAGTTGAAACAGTGAAAGTTTACGGATATCAGTACAATACCAATACGCAAATTGAGAATTTATTATTTTTTCAATGAAAGCAGTAGTCGAACAGATGCATTAAGAGTGGAAAAGATTTCCACATGGGCCAAAATAAGCAAATAATGGGGTGGAACTCTCACATTGGATTTGCAAATAAAATAAGGTTAAAGCTTTTGTTTCATTACACATATAAATAGAAAATTTGTTGGTTGATTTGTGGGCTTCAGGTCATAAATAAAACAAGAAACCGAGAATCTACGGACTCCCTAAGATGCCTCTCTGTCCTATTTGTTGGTCAATCAAGGTCCCATGTTACAATCTAGCAAAATATATATATATATTTATGTTCTGAAAAATTTAACTATAAACTCAAAATACAACACAAATAACTCCTAGATTTCAAAACAAAAATTGAAGGCCTTAACATTGAAAATGACGAAAATATAGTATAGTTCGATGTGATATCTCTGTTTACCAATATTCCTCTACACATATATAAACACCTTAATGCTAATTTATTTCGTGATTTTAAATCATATTTATTAAAATAAACGGTGTTCAGGAGAAAACAATTCGACTGGTAACTGTCAAATATTTCTTATAGTTGATAACTTTTCGTTACTTCGTGATGCAATATAAAAATATCTTGTCTTTAAAAATATTTCAATTATCATTTTTGAAATAATTCCGAAATGACATGAGTTTTTAACATGACCTTCGAAAATCTTTTTTCCTAATAACTCAACAAAAAATGGCATTCCGGAAGGAAAAAGTAATTTTTTTCCTGGGGCAGATTATATGGAGTCACATTCATGAAGGTTACTTGAGCAGACATAGTATGAATACTTGATTTCATCCAACTCAAGGATTTCCATCCACTTTAGTGCTTATTCATCTTTCGGAAATCTTGAAAATTATTAAAGTAGCGGAGCTTTTTACTTGAACAAAATCATCATAACTTGACATAAATACTTCTTGAAGAAGCAAAAACCGACACGATAGACAGGGACAGCCGCAGAAATATTGAAAATACGTAGTTTATTTCCAAAACCAAAATGTGGAAAAATAGCTTTGCACTATGGGCGCTTAATGTTTCTTAGCGCTTTGCCATCACCATCAAAAATGTATCCGTCCCTGTACTAGAATTTCTAATTTGACATTACAGCTCTGAATAAATGACATGATTAAAGCATATTTTTATTTTGAAAAACATTGCCATTTTTATCTTAAAATACCATGAAATAACAATTAAAAAGTATTATACGATAACGCATTTACCTAAATAACATCACTTTAAGTTACTTTTTGTGGAAAATGAGCTAAGACTTACTTGTCAAATGTGAACTTTTTGTTTTTCCGGATATAGTAGTATAGCAGCACCTCATGTTGATTTATATTTTATTAATAATATGCTTCGATTTAACTCAAATTAGTTTTATTTCAATTTTTTATTTAGTTTTATATGTAGTATGTTTTTCACTTTTTTAAAACCTTAAAATTAAGAAGAGGAGACAGTTCCAACACCAGATTCATGCATATAAACCATTTGTAATTTCTTTTTTTGTTACTTGTGACCTCGTGTGTTTAACTTTTTGGTGCTAAGTTCAACTTTTTTTTTTGGCTTCTTTTTAAACATATCTTTTGATAGGAACCTCCCCATTTGTTTGCTTTTTAAAGCCCACAAATCAACCAACAAATATTCAGTACGAAAGGTCACATTATAATATGTAATATAAATAGAAAGGGAACATTAACTTTACAGCAGAAGACAGCAAAGACATGTAAAGAGAAAAAAAATATTTGTTCACTCATGTAGATAATCTTAACAAAAATCAGTAAGTAATCAATAAATTAGTACCACACTACACATTAAATGAAAATTAAAGACACACATCACTTATTCAAATAATTTAAAGTACAAACATTTCATTTAAAATATAGACAAGCGATACGCCCGCCGACACAACTAGCTAAAAAATAACCAGTGCTGTCACTTGTTTTTTGTGCTGCACTTTGTTATTACCTAATTATTTTATGATTATCATGTGAATGCGTTCATTGCATTCACTATCATAATTAGAATGCTAAAAGCAATTAAGTTTTTTATTGTGAAATAATTTTCCTCAAAGCTTTTTTCGATAAGAAGACTTTTTACAATTTCATTTGCAATAATCAAATTTTGTTTACGAAAATTTGGTCAAAGTATTTCACATTATTTTTTTTGTTTGTATATTATTCCGTGGTCCATGGATTTTGGACAGCATTTACTCAGCGCTCAATGGTTTTAGAATTCAGACACTTATAAATGAAAACAAAAACTCAATCATTAGCTCATGTAAATTAGCTCGGTAAATATTAGCCTAAGACCCTCATTTCGCGCAGAATTTCGGATTGACTGAAGGAAATCACTACATATGTAAAATAAAAGAAAAACTATAAGATCGAGTTAAAACAATGGAAAAAATCTCAGTACCCCGAAAAAAATAACTTCCGGAAGAAAATGAAACTGTAGGTATTTATTTAAATTTTTATTTATTAATTTATTAGTTTTTAGTTTTATAATTATTTTCAAGTGTCAGTTGTTTTAATGAATATTGAACCAAGGACCTTCAGATTCTCAGCCGAACACTCTAAATCTGTACCAATTCGCAATAGAAAATTTAAGTTTTTTTTTATTTTTTAAATATCTTCATTTTTTCTTCTTTAATTAAAACATGATCAAAACAATAAAATAAAAATTCCGTGTTGCACAATAATAATTTAACAAACTGCACACCGAAGGAAAAGACAATTTTCGCAGTAATCAGCAGAATTAAATTTATTATTGGCGTGCCTAAGATTTCAGGAAAACTTTTTATTTATTATTTACGTAAGCAACAACAAATAGAAAGACATTGAGAAGAAGTAGCTACAACCCATGAACAATAAAACGGCTAGATTTTTTTTTACATTGCACTAAACTTAAATTATGTATGTTTGTTTCTTTTTAACGTTTGAAGTATGTACGAGTATATTGATTTAACTTTAATCGGAGATAAAACTTATTATTTTCTGTAATAATTTTAATTTAAGAAATGACAAGAAGCAAAGTATTTTTCTCCCGATTTTTGACCGAGTCGTCAGTGACACCTTGAACTTTTTTTCTTTATTTATTTCCCTTGAGTCTGACGGTAGCAGTGAATCACTAGACTGCTGAATGAACATAAATGATTGTTAAGAATAAGCTTGAAGCTTTAATCGTTTGTAGTACATCTCATCACAATCAGTAAATAAAAAAACTGATTAAAAATTAAAGCTTTTATTGTTTTAGAAATTCCATAAAGTCCACAATTGACTCAATTTATCCATTCCCAACACTTAACCTTTATACATCGCTGAAAACAATAAAAATATTTCTATTTATCAAAATTTCTTATCAAAGAAATAAAAAACTTAGTTATGACACTGTATATAAGTAAATATGTTTTGAGATAAAATGAAGAAATAGTATCCATGTATGTATATGTATCTGGTGTAATGAGTAAACATTGAAACGTTTACTGCTAGTTTCCACATTTACAACTGATAAATTGAAATGATTTGCTTAGGATTTCTATATTGAAAATGCTCAATTTTGAAACAAAGGCTTTTCATGTATGTAAGACCAACATTGAAAAACCTTTCAGAAAAAATTAAAACAATTGAAATGAGAAATATACAAATTTCTGGTAGACGGTTATAGCAACGAATTTTCATTTCCCATGTTCATTATTCCAATTTTTTCATTAAAAAAAAAATAATTCGGATGTACTCGTAACAGTAAGGAATCAATGCACATGAGAATAAATAAATCTTATCAGAAAAATATTAAGAATGCTATTTCTTACTTAAATTTGTTAAAAAAAGGTTTTAATTTTTTTTGCTGTCCAAACAAATTTTCGTCTTATTGCATTCATATTTCACCTAAAATAGAGTTTTGATGTTTTAAATTGAAAATTTTCACACAAATTTTGATTAAACGTAATTTTAGTTATACCCATAAAAAATTTCGCGGTAAATCTACCTAATTTTACCTTAAGAGGCCTTCCCCTAGATTTGAGGAAAAAACGAGAAAATGGTGAAAAGGTGCGCAATTTCCTGAAGTCATTTGTGTGCATATGACAATAATTTAAACGCTATATGAAAGAACGATTTATTATCTTCAAATTGTTGGAATTACTTTTTTCGAAATCGACTCACAGCGGGTTATATTTGAAAAAATGTATATCTATGTTTTGAGAAATTAGCAAAAACTGCTAATTGGTGCGCAATTTTGTAGAAAAAGTACTGGACTCAGTGAAACAAATTTGATATTTTCTAAAAGGTAATAAACAAAAACATATCTTCAAATTGTCGAATTGATTTTTTGAAAAAATGAAAAGTTTTGGAAACATATTGACTTAAAAAACACTTAAAATACTGTTTTTCAATTCGGTTTTTGACATATTGGTTTAATGAATTTTACTAAAATAACAAACCGACATTCTAAATTTAATTTTCAGAAAAAAAAATATTGAATTTTCTTGTATTTTTATGTGAAACATCGAATTTTTAAAACGTCTGCGTAAAATAAAATCTCATTATTTTAGCTAAGACACAAATCATTGGATTCTATTTGTTCTCCAAATGACCGGTAGAGTTTTCATGTAAAATAAAACAAAAATTCAAACAGTGTGATGCACACAATTTGGCAGTAGATAAAGAGGTACCTAACAATACAAATGCAGTCTGTTTATATGGTATGGTGACTATTGCCTGATGTTTGTGTAGTGTAGAAGTTTTGTTGTTATTTTTTTTTGTTTTTTGTATTTACTGCTTGTTGGTTTTTTTTTCTCTTTATTTTGTGTATATTCTGTAACTATGATTTACGTTACTATAGGTCAGGTTGTTCTCAATCAAATCATAATAAGATTTTCGTATTTGAATAATGAAAGTAAAAAGTTTGAAAGCATTTGGTTTATTAGCGCAGAATTGCGTTTCGATTATCGAGTATACCTAGTTATATGTAGGGTCATAGCATTTTTATTTATTGATTTGCATAAGGTGTCATAAAAAGCTAGGGCGTGTAGGTTGAACTTAGACAAAAGAAAAATTTATGGGAGAGGGTCTATTTCCCCCGTTTAGGTGCGTGGGGCAATTTAAAAAAACCGGATGTCAAAATGTTTTGTAGTTTTCCAAAAATCAAAAATAACAAAAACTACTTTTTAAGGTATAGCAACAAACACACACACAGGGAGAGAGGGGAGAAGGCCCCCCTCACCTCCATCAGTTTGTTTAACTTTATTAGCTTAATACAAGCAATCAACTTAAAAATAACTTAACTAACTTAAGACTAACATAAATTCTTAAAAACTAGGAAATTTTCGGTTATGGTTAGAAAGGGAACGAGGTACTATAAAGGGATGATTTGAGTCTGGATTTGCTTAAATGGAAGTCGAATAGGTTGGAAACACTGTTTGAAGTGCGTAGCATACGTGTCATAGGTTCATTGCTACCATAATTGGTACGATGAAATTTTATCTGAAAGAGAGGTATGGATCGGAGATTATTGGAATTAGTTTGGATGGAGATTTTTTGGAGAAGAGAAGGACAGTCAATATTTCCAGTTAGGAGTTGATGGGTGAAAACAACGTCAGCCACCCTACGGCTGAAAAGAATAACCTTTTATTTTTGTTTTTACGTTATTGAATTCTTAGGTAAATTTATGAATGAAAAGATTAACTTTATTTTTACTATTTTTTTACTATCGGTCCATTAAGCATACAATAAAGTGACAAAGTACTGGATTAACCGTATTTCACACATTTTTTGATTGAGAACACCTGCATGAGAGCGTTGGGTTAAAATTGACCTGCAAATGATTTTAAATCATGCAACTTACACTTTAAATAACTAGTAGATGAAAAATGCAATTGCAAAATAAGCAAACAAATGTTCATGAGTCTTGAAATCAATAAAAATAAGAAATATGTTCATGCATATTTAGATACAAAAAATATAGTAATTATTTATTTAGTATCTACCTACAGTAGGAAAAAGTGTATATCGACCGTTTATTTTTTGTGGTTATTGACTAAAAAATATATGAATCGATTAAAATTTGAATATTAAACCTTGTTTTTGAATGAAGCTTGGCAATGGGCCCTACGATTCCTGCAACCCATATTTCGTGTTTTGTTGATTTTACTTTTTTTATTTTAGTTAGATTATTGTTTTCAATTTTTTACACAGATGAACAGGCATATTGGAAAACAACACTTTTTTTAATGAAATAAAAAACAAAACACCATTTGCGAGATCAAATGCCCCTTTTCAATTGCTGAATTGGATCCGATTGCAGCCATCAAAGACAAGAAACTAAATTTCATCACAGTTTCAGATGATGGTTGCGTAGGAGTTAATAAGACCCATATTTACTATTATCAAATTCAAGGGCAATTGCATATTTCCCAAAAGAATGTCTGTGTTTTTGCAGTTTGGACTAGCAGCAAATATGATCTATACGGTGAAAGAGTTGAAAAGGATGACGACTTTTGGGAAACTCAAATGGTGACTAAGCTTTCATCTTTATATGGATTGGCTTTTACCAGAACTAGTAGATCCGCGGGTTCCTCGTGGTATGAAAGTACGTGCTCCCTCAAATAACTGAGAAAGAGTTGTTTCTTTTTGTCTTTCTTCTTTTATAATTATGAAACAAAAACAAACTAAAATAAAATAAACAAATAAATTCAAGTAGGTGTAGGTTAAAACAAATGTAAAATTATTCATTGAATAGAAATAAAATCTAATATTGAATTAAATCGATTTGCTTATTATTTTATTATTTTGACACTTCAAAGACCCTACTTGATATAAAATACAGAATGGTTTTACTTTCATTCCAATGAGACCTGAAATTTTTTTTTCGAATCAATCAATTATTTTTTTAGTCGCAATTTCAAATTGATACCTAGTTTTCTTCAAAATGTAAAAATCAAACATTACATCCTAACCCCTACTATCCTACTTTTTTTCAATATTATTGGCATCGGCTTCGGCAGTCTAAAATAAATATTTTTCGTCTGAATTTTTTTTCTTCTCAATCGCCATATGTAAAAGCAAAACAAATCTCAATCAGTCAAATTGGTATGTCCAATTGCTATGAATTTACGACACGTAAAGGGTAAAAGTGTCATATGTATTTCAAACGCTTATTTCATATTTTAAAAATCTTGAACAAAAATTGATTTATATTTTCGTATTGCAGAATAATACAACAAATTAAGTGTCCATGAAAGGACTTACAATCTTACATAGTGAAAACAAAAAAAATATACACAAAAAAATTAATGAAACAAATTTTACGGCAGCCTACTTGGTCACACCAAGCAAGTGAATAATACAGAAAAATACCGAAACCAACCAAACTAGTTTTTGAGAGGTATATGTACATATGTATATAGAAAACAAAATACGAGTAGGTACACATAAAGAATCTGGAAAAATGTTTTTACTCTTTTCAACATTAGCGATCGTAATAAACTTTTGTCTTGCTTTCACTTATTGGATATTTTACTGAGTACCAAGTGAATGGTGGTGAGTGTTCTTTTTGTGGATTGGTTTGGAATGTATATCTGATGTTTAAACCTAACATTGGTGAAGAACTCGGATCAATAGGTTCTACTTTTAGTTCCCACTTTTTGGTGAAGGGCTCTTAAGTTATCATTTTTATCTAGTATAATCATTCCAGGATAAGTAATGAGCAAATATGACAGTGTGTAGGCCACTTAATGATTCAGTTTATTATTTTATGTATATCATGACGCTGACTCACCCTTAACCAATGGTTGTGTATCAATATTGAATCATGTTAAATCAACTGGAAGTCTGCGCAAAATAAAATGAAACCACCATAGTTTATGAGGAAATCACTTCAAAACAACATTGGATATTGTTGATTTCTACAAATCATGAACGATTCCGTTATTTCTCAAGATAACGGAATCGAACACAAAAGAAAATGAAACGACCATAGTTTTAAAGGAAATCACTTCGAAGCAACATTGCATATTGTTGATTTCTACAAATTATGAACGATTCCCTTATTTTTTCAAATCCAACGATGTACGAGTATGTATGTGATCTAATGAATTCTATGAGAATATTTGATTGATGCAGACAACAAATATTTATTTACAGGATTCGTAAATAAAACGAAAGTAAGAGCAGGGTGATACCTAAACAATAAAAAAAATTTTCGTTAATACAGATACAAATATAGAATTTAGGTGGGAGTTCAGCGCTACACATTACCTTTAATAAGATGATACTGACAAAGTGTTATTTGAAATTTCTAAAATTTGGGATATTATTTACTTAAATTCATGTTCTTAATAAAGAAATTATCTGTTTTTGCAACACATAAAATGATATAATGTGTTCAGAAAAATATGTTGTTATTTTCAGCACATTTTTACTTCATTTGTTTTAAATCAGATAAAAATATCTCTCCAGCATATATTTTTTCTTGTGCGAGATATCCTTTGTATATGAAAACTATAGTACTATCATGGTGGAAGTCGAATGGGGCGACATCTAATTTACCTATGCAACCCTTACTCTTTTTTTTGCGGAGAGCTTATGGAGATTTTTTAAATGATATTTATTGATATTTTTTGGATGCAATAATCGAAAAAATAGTCTACTCTTGCCCCTACCACCAATTTTCGACGCTTAAAGACTCCCCAAATCGAATTTTACACCTCACATTTTGCAGCGCCACCACCAGGACCTCTGCAACCCTAAAAAAAACTCGCCATGATAGTAATATAGTTTTCATATACAAAGAGATATCTTAAGCCTTATAACGGTAATATTTCAAAAATGGAGGCTAATAAAATATTTTCAGAAAGTATTGTAACGAAGATTAGTTAACTACTTTTGAATCATAATATAACGACTTTTACATTCGACCTATATCGATTCTCGAATGCGATGACAGCGCCATCTAGTGCTTTTGCGGTTTAAAACAACCTGCTATGAGCTTTGAATGAGCTTTGAATGAGGTTTTTCGAACATTGGTAAATGTCGAAGCCCGAAGGCTTTGTATATGAAAGCCAAAAGGGAATTATTCCATCTATCTGTCAGAATAGAAAGATCGAGATACAGGTTCTAAAGATTTCTATTGCTTTCGAGATTAGACCAGAACCAGATATTTCCCTATATAAGGTTGATGGCGCTACCGATTGGACACAGTTCATTTTTGAAAGTGAAAGAATAAAGTTCGTGTAAAGTGTGGTGCCAGTGATTAATAAAAGTGATTTCAATTGAAGTAAAGTGTGTTTTATTTTAAATGTAATAAGAAGAAGTTTAGAAATAAAGTAAATAAGTTTTTATTGCGAACCCTTAGCAGAATATTAAATTGGTGTTAGAAGTGGAATAAGAACTTATATTGTCTGTGCATTCAGATAATTTGTGGTGATAAAAAAAAAAAATATACGTGTGTGTGTTTTGATAAAACAAAGACAAAAAGTGACTGTGATTAAAGAAGAAAAATAAAAGGAAAATGGGTAAGACAGTAATTGAATTGAATTGTGTTAAACTTAAGGCAGAGCTGAGTAAACGAGGCCTTCCTACTGCTGGAAGAAAAGCTCACCTCATAATTCGTCTGCAAGAGGATTTAAGTCAACGCGGAGAAGACCTAGTAACTTTCCTATTCGAATTAGAAATGTCTGAAGAACAAGTAAGTACTGGTGTCGACTTGTCGGTAATGATGGCACTGGCAAATTCGAACAAATGGAAAAACAACAAAAGAATCAATTCGAACAAATGGAAAAACAACAAAAGAATCTTCTCGAAAAACAACGGACAGAACAAAAGTGTGAACGACGGAACCTTCTCGAACAAATGGAAAAACAACAAAAGAATCTTCTGGAACAAATGGAAAAACAACAAAAGTGTGAACAAGAAATGGAAAAACAAGAAAAGAACCTTTTAGAAGAACAGAAGACTCTCATCGAAGGTAAGCTTGATGCCTTTGAGAACAAGTTCGCTACTATTGATGGACGTTTTGATTGCGTCGAAAAGCAATTTTCAAAAGTAGACGCAAAGCTCGAGAGTGTTCAAGAAAAATTCGAAGGCGAAATACAAAGCATAACCGACGAATTAGACAAAGTTCGAAAAATTAAGATTAGGGAAAGTGTTGGCGATTACCCAAGGAAGAAGGAAATACATCCACCGACTTTTCACGGGCAAACTTCTTGGTCGATCTATAAAAAACAGTTTGAGGCAGCCGCAGCGATAAATGGCTGGGATGAAGAAGACAAATTTATAGCTCTGACGGTTGCCCTCAGAGGATCTGCTGCTGAACTGCTGCAAACCATTCCAGCAGATAAGAATGGTAACTTCAGTGCTCTTGTTCAGGCCATAGACAAACGCTTTGGAGATGGCCATATGCAAGAAGTCTTCCGCGTCCAACTGAATACTAGAGTCCAGAAAAGACATTGAACGGTTGGCGCATCTGGCATATCCAGCTGCTGGGGATGAAATCGTCAACCAACTTGCAACAGCCTTCATCCGTGCTGTATCTGACATCAACTTACAGCGAGCAATTAAAACTGCTGGAAAACGTACGCTTCCTGAAGCTTTAGCGTTTGCTCTGACTATGGAAGCGGCAGAACAAGCTTCCCAAGGAGTTCATCGAGTCAGAGAAGTCGAAGTTGAAGAATGCTCTTGTCAGAAAATCGCATTCCAAAGAAGCCAGCGTGAAGGACTTGCTCGATGCTGGAATTGTAACAAAACCGGACATTTCCAGCGGCAGTGCAGATTACCACCGAGAAGAGCTGCATGCCAACATTATGGAAGCAGAACCAACGCTCGAGAACAACCAAGCAATAGTACCAACACTCCTGCTCAACGAGTAAGAACCAACTTCGAGAGGCAGAAGCTGGTTTCTGGTATCGATGGCCCCAGAAACACTATCCAAGTCTCACAGACTAAACGAGACAACAAAAGTCTGACAGTGGAGGCAATAATAAACAAAAAGAAACACGTGGCTACAATCGACACCGGTGCCACCGCCTCCATTGTGTGAAGAGACCTGGTCAAGATGACTTGGCTTCGAGAAGCACATCTAAAGTTAGATCCTAAGAAATGTTCGTTTTTCAAGACCGAAGTTAAATATTTGGGACATATCATCTCATCCCAAGGAGTAAAAACTGATCCTGAGAAAGTTGACACTGTAAAGAATTGGCCAACGCCTCAGGACAAACATCAACTCCGGAGCTTTCTTGGTCTGGCCACATATTATCGGCGTTTCGTGAAGGATTTTGCTAAGATCGCCAAAAGCTTGCATCACCTTACTGAAAAGGGGAAGCCGTTCAAATGGTCAGGTGAGTGCGAGAAAAGCTTTCAAGAACTGAAACTGCGTTTATGTAATGCACCTGTACTAGCCTATCCAGCTCCAGGAAAACCTTTCATCATCGACGCTGATGCAAGTAACGTTGGAATTGGAGCTGTACTATCGCAAGTACATGACGGAGAAGAAAAAGTTGTCGCCTACTACAGCAAGGTACTCTCGAAGCCAGAAAGGAATTATTGCGTTACAAGGAGGGAACTTCTCGCCCTGATATTGGCAACAAAGCACTACCATAAGTACATCTATGGACAGAAGTTCCTTCTTCGAACAGATCATGGTGCGCTCAATTGGCTTTTAAACTTCAAAAATCCTGAAGGTCAAGTAGCAAGATGGATCGAGAGGTTGCAGACGTAGTACTATGAGATTCAACATCGAAGAGGAAAGCTGCATTCAAACGCAGACGCGCTATCCCGGCGACCGTGTTAACCAGACTGTAAGCATTGCACACGCCAAGAAGAAAAGGAAATTTATTTATTTACATCTACAAGCAATTTTACAGCTAACAGATTATGGCTTAAAATTAATAAAATGGTAATAATAATAAATAATCATGGTTATAATAAATTATACATTGCAATTAAAAAATAAAAATAAGCAAAACACAAGCTTTAAAAGATTCTCTAGGACAACTTAAGTCAATATAATGGCAAACTTCATTGAAATTGTTGATAGCTCTAGAAACAGGCTCATTGCAACCGTAGCTTGTCCTGTGAAATTGTGCAAAAAGCAAATCCATTGACCTAAAAGATCTGAGTGGTGCATAGATTGGTATTAATGAGAGAAGCAGAGGGCATCTTATGTGATAACATAACACATCCCTCACAAGCATCACATCATGAATAGTTCGTCTTGTTTCAAGAGATTTAATTCCAAGCAATAGACATCTAGACCTATAATCTGGTGAAAACCTCCAATTCATTTTAAAAAATATAAATTTTGTGAAACGCCTTTGGACATTTTCTATTCGGTTGGAATATGTCTTAAAATTTGGGTTCCATATTATATCTGCATACTCAAGTATAGACCTGACAAGAGATGTGTAAAGTGTTAACAAGGCAGAGGGGTCACAAAAATCAGCGCAATTTCTCTTAATGAAGCCAACAAGGGAATTTGCTTTACCCACAATGTAGTCAATATGGCTTTTAAAAGAAAAACTGGAGTCTAGCATTATGCCAAGATCTTTGATTATTACCACTCGAGTAAGTTGGTTGGACTCAATCAAGTAGTTAAATTCAATGTGGCTTTTAGATTTGAAAAAAGAAATCACATTGCATTTTTTTTATATTTAGCTTCAAGCAATTATTATTGCACCATTCCGCAATTCGATTAATATCAGATTGTACATGGTAGCAATCTTCAACACTTTTAATCTTGGAAAACAGTTTTAAATCATCGGCATATAAAAGGCACTTGGAGTGTTTTACAGCTAATGCGATATCATTAATGAAAATGTTAAAAAGAAGAGGGCCCAAATGACTACCCTGTGGGACACCAGAAGTACATGTAATAGAACTAGAAAGGCAGCCATCAATGATAACTTTTTGAGACCTGTCAGTGAGGTAAGATGAAATCCAACTCAGGACCTTAGAGTGGAAACCAAACATTTCTAGTTTTTGCAACAGAGTGCTATGATTCACGGAATCAAAAGCTTTACTGAAATCTGTGTAAATCGCATCCACCTGACACTTACTCTCTAGAGAATTAATAATATACCTGGAAAAAAGAGCCATATTGGTGGTAGTTGATCTCCCCGATATGAAGCCGTGTTGCAATTCAGATATAGATTCTTTAGTTAAGAATTCAATTTTATTTTTTACAATACTCTCGAACAATTTAGGAATCGCTGAGAGCTTAGAGATACCTCTATAATTTTCGACCATATTCTTAGACCCAGATTTATGAATCGGCACAAGGTACGAAATCTTCCATGTGCCTAGAAACACTCCTTCAGAGAGAGATTTATTGAAAATACAAAGCAGAGGATAACAAAGTGATGTAGCGCAAAGTTTGAGAAATAAGGGAGGTATACCATCAGCTCCAGAGTTTAACTTAGGTTTGAGTGATTTAAGTTCTGAAAGCACTTCAGTACAACTTAACTGTAAATTGCCAATATCAACCTTACTTGGTATATTGCGAATACAGGGAGAGTTATTCATAACAGGAGTTGAGTACACAGATTGGAAGAAGCTTGCGAATAAATCAAGAATAGAAGTAATATTTGATGCTTCGGTATCCATATACGACATATTTTTAGGAAATCCGTTAGATTTTCTTTTAGTATTAACAAATGACCAAAAAAAGTTACAATTGCTCTTAATATTACTCTCTATATCCATGATATAACCCTTGTGAAGGAACTTATTAAGTGTGCAAAAATCTTTACGCAGTTTGCTAAAATAAGCATAGTCTAACTCATTTTTTGTGTGCTTATATTTATTAAAAGCCTTACGTTTCGCGTTATTAAGGTTTGTTAAATGCTTATTGTACCACGGAAGCTTTGGTTGATTATTTGTTTTGCGAGCAAGAGGTATAAATTTAGAAAAGCTATCAAAAATTATTGAAGAAAATCGCAAATACATTTGTTCAAGATTTAAATTTAAAAATTCATTTGACCAATTGAAGTTACATAAAAAATTATTAATTTCAATAAAATTTGCCTTGTTGAAGTTAAAACGTTTTGAATGATGATTAAGATCTACACTAGAAAAAATATACATTTCAATTTCAATAAATAATTCTTTATGATGAATGGATTCATTTAAGAGTGAAAAAGGAACATTTGAAACTTTAGATTTTAAAAAATCATTACAAACAAAGACTAAATCTAATATTTTA
The DNA here is from genome assembly GCA_958431115.1 of Syrphus vitripennis. Taxonomy (NCBI): domain Eukaryota; kingdom Metazoa; phylum Arthropoda; class Insecta; order Diptera; family Syrphidae; genus Syrphus; species Syrphus vitripennis. Next base: position 70,045,929 of record OY288108.1, read on the forward strand.
TCTAAGGAATTCAAAATTCCATTGATTTGAATAAGATTTAAAGCATATAGAGAATCAATAAAAATAAATTCATAATCTTTTAACATATTACAAGCTATTAACATATTATCACTATCAGACCAGTTCCATTCAATATTTGACAGATTGAAATCGCCAATAACACAAACATTATCAAATTCAGAGCAAATGTTATTTATAAATTCAATATTCATAACATGTTTTTCATACATTTCTACAGTACTTCTTGGAGCAATATAACTTACAATAAAAAATAAAGAAACATTATGAGTAGTATATAATTTAATTAAAACACAGATTTGCTCCAAATTAGAGTGGGGCAAGGTAACTTCCTTACAATTATAATTAGAACGTACAGCAACAATTATTCCACCTCCACGCTCCGTTGCGGACTTACATCTGTCAAGTCTGAAGATGTTGAAAAGACGAGAATCAAAAAGCTCACATGAAGATATGTCTGGATGTAACCAAGTTTCAACAATAATAATAACATCATAATCCAGGTGACTTGAATTGTTAAACAAGTGAGATACTTTTGTGCGAATACCACTTGCATTATGAAAGTATACATTAAGTGATGTTTTACTAAATTTTGTAGGTTGAACAATTTTATAAGATGGCTGTAGATAAATGTTTGAGGACATCAGTGAGTCCTCAGATCTGGCAGGTTTTTTGGCTTGAACGAAAAGGGGCGAATCTTGACTCCATTTGGCCAAAAAGTATCAACATACATTTTCTTAGACGATTCAAAAGAGACTCCAATCTTAAAATTAACAAATTTCAGCTTTCGTTCATCATTCATTTTGATTAACTTATTGCATATAATATCAGTTGGTTCAATTCCGAGGTTCTTAGATATGTAACTGACAATCTCATCAGTAGTGGTTTTGGGATGAAAACTACCAATATGGAACCATTTAAAATTTTTAGCTATCTTAAGATCATTGCACTGTGATTTGGTGCCAACAATTATCTTATTAGCAACGTTAATATTAGCTGCAGACATACCTTGATTGATAATTGTATCAGCACACTTATTAACCGCATCATTTACATTTTGTGAGTGTTCGGCACCGACATTATCTACTTTCGATCGAGAAATATCTGCATTAACATCAACTACATCAGCATCCAAAACAGCAACATTACCAACAGCAACTCCAGCATCAGCAACAAAATTATCAGCAACAGAAGTAACACCACCATCAGCAACAACATTTTCAGCAGCAACAGCAAATTTACCAACAGCTACCAAATTAGCAGCGGCAGCGTCACAAGTAACTTCACTGTTACACTCCAAATCGAAAACAGTATCAGTATTTTGAATACCAACAGACCCCCCAACACCTGCGGGACCATTAGTATTTTCAATTTTATCATCAAAATTAGCATGGTCAGTCTCTACAACGCCTGTGGTAACCTTAGAATTACTATCATAATCAACAGGAATACCCAAGCTAGCCACAGCAAACTCATTATTATCAATGACAGATAATAAATTCCCATCCATCACCTTTACATCATCAGAATTATCAGCAGGTACGGCGACAACTACGGGACCTTTAGAATCATGATCACCTTCGCAACATTCATCGGTGGCAACAGATTTGCTGGCAATTAAAGCTCTCTTTGGATCAGTTGTAATCCTCAGTTTAGAGTGAGAATTCAATGAAGAGTTCTTAACTGCAGATGACGACAATGCGTTAGTTACTGATGTACCTTTTTTATAGGCTCCCTCTGAATTGTTGTTGTTTTTCAACGGAGCCCGCGACAACGCTGGTGACTCTGATCGTGACATTGAATATGAATTGCGATGAGAATCAATTTTTGTTGGTCTTTGGCAGCGTGTAGTTTGTCTAACGTCTCTACTCACATTGAGAGAATTGTTTGCATTTTCTTTTGATATATTATCGTAGTCATCACTGATGCACAAAGAAATGTTTGAATTTAGCGCACATATATTATCATTAAGAAAAGAACTAATGTGGTTTAATTTAGCAATGCACATGAATGGAGAAATGTTTTTGCAATTATTACATTTGAAGAGAATATTTTTATTAGTATTTATCAACAAATATTCACTTTTTTTTAATTTTGCACATTTAATATGAAAAGAATTGCCACAAAAACTGCATGCAACAGATTCGTCGGCAATTGTCTTAGCACAATCAGAACAATTAATAATTGAACTCATCATAAAATTAGCAATCAAAGAGAACAAGGATATCGGTAGAGAGAACAAGGTAATCGTTCAACGAACAAGAGCTGATCCCATTTACGGTTGGAACAACGAAGAACTCAGAACGGCCCAACAAGAAGATCCGGATATCGAACCCTTTCTTGCCTGGAAAGAACACCAAGAGATACCAGAATGGTGTGATATCTCCGGCTCTCAAAGCATATTGGGCACAATGGGACTCGCTTCATGTGCAAGAAGGGGTATTAAGGCGTAAGTGGGAATCCGCAGACGGTAAATCTTATGTGATGCAGCTAGTCGTACCTCGGTCAAAGGTTAACGACGTATTTCAAGAGATGCATGATGGAACTTCTGGAGGTCATTTGGGAGTGAATAAGACGCTGGAAAAGGTACGACAACGATTCTACTGGCTACACGCAGGAGATGACGTCGAAAGATGGTGCCGAAAATGTGATACTTGTGCTGCTAGCAAGAGACCAGGGCCCCATTGCACCAACAACTTATCACTTATCACTTAGCAACTTATCAATTTAAAGAAATTCTGATAAGTGTAAGTGATAAGCGTTGCAGGAAACCATATTACATTTCACTCAATTAAAATTATCAACTTATCATATCTTTGCTAAGTGAAAATGATAAGTGTTTCACCAACTAAAAACCCAACTTATCAAAATCACTTCTTCGCTAAGCACTTATCACACAATTGATTTTTTTTTCTCTGCTTGTTCGTTTGCTTCGATCGTCTCTCAGTGAGGAATTTACCGTTTTGCACATTTTATGAACAAAAAAAGCTGAAAAAATTGAATAAATTAAAAACTAATATCCATAACTTTTTTAAAAATAGTCCAATCTTCAAGGTTGAGATCTTAAAATAATCGGAACACTTACGGCTGCTTGGTGTAAAAAATTAAGGGGGTGGGGCCACGCCTTCAATAAGAAACATATACATAAAGTCATTTTTCAATTGATTTTTATTCTTTTAATTGCAAAACATGATGAAAAATTTTACAATATCAAAAAACAATATTCTAAAAATTTATTCCCCTAACCCTCTTCTAAAAAAAAGTCAAGGGTAGTGTATCGATAAATTCAACAGGAGAGACGCCAGAAACACTTTAATTGAAATAATACAAAAAAAATGGATTTTAATGAAAAAAGATTTATAGAGTAATTTCTTAATTCCAAAATTCTCACCGGATTTTCAATATTAAGGTCGCAAAATACTGTCATTAAGACAATCATATATCTCATAAAAAAAAAAATCAAAATTATAAATGCCTACACTGAAAAAACTTAAAAATAAATTGCAGTAGTTTTTTATCCATTCAATTAATAAACTAATTACATAATTTGATTCGGTATAAAAAATTCAAAATATACAAAACTAAATATTTTTTTGTTATTATTAAATATAATATTTTAATATTGATAAAATATTTTAAGGAATTAAGTTCAAGTCCCCTACTTGATAAAATTAATTTTCCAATTTAATATTTTTTTGACTTAAATTTTTTGATACAAAGATCGGTTCAGATTATCATTAATAACTTTTGACAACACTTACGAATTTAGATAAAATGTGTTTCATTCGCTTAAAGACAAAAAACGCTTATTTTCATAACATAGGTGTACATGACCTAAAAACATACTAAAATGTTCATAAAAACAAATCATCGAATTTTTTTTTTATTTTTATGGTAGTCGTACAGGCAAGAAAATTTTAAAAATTATTAATATTACTGCCCAAAATTGGCTACACAATTGGAACCCTCTAAATTTTTCAATGTACTTGATGACGGTGATAACGAGCTAGAGATCTTACTTCGAATCTTTACTTCTGTTTCTTTTAAAAAGATAAGGGAGTACATTACATATACATAGGTACCTACTATATTATGTATGTATAAATTGACTTTGCTTACATTACTTTTTAGCTTATTGATATACTGAACTTTATACATATAAGAAGTTTTTAATATTAGTTACATGATCTTATATGTGCATTAGAGTGGTCCTTATTGAAGTATTTTTCATTACTATTGAGAATAAAAAAAAATTTAAATTACAAAAAAAAAAATTACCTAAACCTAGCAAAAAATGTATCGAATTTATTTTTAAATTTAAGCTTACAAAAATAATCTACCCTCTTCTCTAATTTTTTTCTATTCCACTAAGAAATTTAACAGTTTATATCTACTTATGTATTATTATTTATATGCATTATATGTAAATTATGTACATACAATGTATATGTGTAACATAACTTTATTTATCCATTGTAATATATATTAATCCATCCTTAGCAAGAATTCGTACCGAAATGCAATTCTAAAAAAGAATTGATAAGTCCATTTTTTCTTAGCAAAATTTTGCTTAACTTATCATAATTTCCATCCATAAGTCCAAGAGACAGAATGTTAGTGCAACAGAAACTGATAATTTTAGTCATTTTTGATAAGCTTATCACTTATCAAATCGAAAATTTAGAAACACTCAATTCATGTTTGGTGCAACACTTATCTGATAAGTTGAGTACTTTTCACTTATCAAAACTCAAAAAAATATTTATCAAATCTCTTGTTGGTGCATTCCCCCTCCTCCTCCCCCTCCCCCTCTCCCTCCCCATCCCCATCCCCTTTCCATCCCTCACCCCCACTCCCCTGTTCCCTGCCCTGCCCATCTTCCCCCCACTATAGTTGAAGCAAATACCAAGGAGCCGGGTGCAACGATCACCTTTCCTGTAATGGAAGATGATGCATCCCAGTCATCCTCGGCAGTAACGGCTACCCTCACCGTCGACGGGTTTTCCGAAATGGAGGCCGAAGACTGGACAATTGGAGACGAGGATGCTCTCCTGGGCTCATCCTCGGATATCGAAGACTCCGACATCACAGTGTTGGAGACTGGTCTGGAGTACTGTAGCAAAAATGCTGCAAATACTCCAGATTAATCTCCAATACTCCGTAAAGGCTTCGGCCTCGCTTCTTCTACGCCTCTCCAGCAGCGATGAAGATATTGTCCTGATTCAAGAACCATGGATTGTAAAATCCATTGTTCGAGGAATCAGGACTCCTAAATACTACTTGCTATATGTATCAGGTGAGGGTGAACCCAGATCTTGCATATTAGTCAAAAGTAGCCTAAATGTATTTTTACTCCCTAATTTCAGCAATAGAGATATCACCGCTGCAAGACTGGAAACAGCCAAAGGAACGTTCTGGCTGGCGTCGGCGTATCTCCGCCACGATCACCTTGGCCCTCTCCCGGGCAAAACCCTGGAGAAATTAGTAGCTGAATCCCAAAGGCTTAATATTGGCCTCATCATCGGTAGTGACGCTAACGCACATCATACAGTGTGGGATAGCACTGATATAAACGACAGGGGTGAGTCTCTTTTCGATTATATTCTTAGCACTAACCTACTTATGAGTAATGTTGGCAATGAACCAACTTTTATTACTAAAAACCGTCAAGAAGTATTAGATATAACTCTTGTCTCAGGCTCCATCATTAATAATATCCTAAACTGGAAGGTATCTGAAGATCACTCCTTCTCGGATCATAGATACATCCAATTCAACTTTATGAATGTTCCAACAGATCTTTCGTAATTTAAAAAGAACTAACTGGCCGAAATATGAGGGGATATTGAACAGTTCAGTCAGACCTGAACTCTTTAATATTCCCTCTAACATTGAAGATCTTGACGAGAAAGTCAATAATCTTACCTTAGCCCTAAATAAAGCTCTAGACACTGCATGCCCCCTTATACAAGTAAGGGGTAAAAAGAAACCCCACTGGTGGAACCCCGGGCTAGATCCACTTCGAAAAGAATGCAGAAAACTCTTTAACAGAGCAAAAGCTTCCAGAGATATGTCTGACTGGGATTCTTACAAAGAATCACTGAGGACATATGAAAAAGAACTGAGGAAAACCAAGCATCCAGACTGCGCAGAATACTCTCCAAAAATCCAGTGATGCCGAGCTGTTTGAAAACTGCATCGGGCCTCTGGACGAATTCATGTGAAGAATCGCTCAACTTGCTACTAGACGTTCATTTCCCTGGTAGCTCCAACATCAACAATAGCATTGCACCAATTACTTGCGACAATGCACTAACTCCTCCACGAGGTCTAGTCACTAAGGAAAAAATTAAGTGGGCTATAAACAGCTTTGAGCCATACAAATCTGCAGGTCCGGATGGAATAATTCCCGCGGAACTGCAAGTAAATGCCAGTTTTCTAATACCCATCCTAGAAAACATCTTCAATGGATGTCTCAAACTATCGTACATCCCAATGGTATGGAGACAAGTCAAAGTTGTTTTTATCCCAAAAGCTGGAAAATCTAGCCATGCAAATCCCAAAGATCTAAGACCTATCAGCTTATCATCATTCCTTCTTAAGACTTTTGAACGTTTGATTGATATCCATTTGAGGACAAATATTGATAAGTCCCTCCTTTCAAGAGCTCAGCATGCTTACAATAAAGGGAAATCGGTTGAAACCGCTCTACATTGTATAGTACGTACAATCGAACACTCCCTCCATCATAAAGAGTACACTTTAGTTGCCTTCCTAGATATAGAAGGAGCATTTAACAATGTCGACACATCTGCAATTACACGTGTATTGACATCCCTGAAGGTAGATGAATCGATTAGTATGTTGATAAATCAAATGCTGATAAGCAGGATTATCAACTCAAAACTTGGCGATTCTACTGCTCAAAGGAGTGTCAGCAGAGGTACGCCGCAAGGCGGTGTCCTATCACCTCTCCTCTGGAACTTAGTAATAAATGAATTACTAATCACTCTAGAAAGAGAGGGATACAAAGTGTTTGCCTATGCGGACGATGTTGCTATCGCAGTGACGGGAAAACATTCCAATACGCTAAAAGAACTTTTACAAAACACTTTAAATAAGCTCAATAACTGGGCAAATCGGTGTGGACTGGGCGTTAACCCACATAAAACTGAACTTGTCCTCTTCACCAGGAGATACAAAATCCCACATATTGACCCTCCCCATATAAACGGTGTACCTCTTAAATCTTCAGACCACGCAAAGTATCTAGGTCTTGTTCTAGATAGGAAATTAAGTTGGAAACCTAACATTCAAGAAAGAATAAACAAGGCCACAGTAGCCCTGTTTTCTTGTAAGAAAGCCATTGGTAATAAATGGGGATTAAAACCCTTCATTACACATTGGCTATTTATCTCGGTTATAAGACCGATACTTACTTACGGAGTAACGGTCTGGTGGATTGCGCTCGATATAGCGACAAATCGTGATAAACTCAGCAAAGTCCAACGAACAGCCTGCCTGTGTATGGGTGGAGCACTCCGCTCTACCCCCTCCGCCGCACTTGATGTTCTGTTCCATCTAATACCGCTGGACATTTTCGGCAAACAAATGGCTGCAAACACTGCCATAAGGCTTCAAGCCTCCTCACAGTGGATCAATAATGAGATTGGCCACTCCGCTATTCTGAATTCGTTCAGATCGATAAATAGTAATATCGACTACACCATTCCCCATCCTCAATGCAACCAAAATAGCTTCAAGGTGACTATCCCTTCCAGATCTACTTGGGAGGATACATCATTTTTGAACGATGATCCTATCAACTTCTTCACTGACGGATCAAAAACGGATGATGGGGTTGGTGGAGGCGTATACTCTGATAGACTAAACCTAAGTCTCTCATTTCGTCTACCTGATCATTGTAGCGTGTTCCAAGCTGAAATCCTGGCTATTAAAGAAGTCCTCTCCTGGCTAAGAGAAAACGTTATATCAACAAAAGATATACGTATCTTCTCAGCCAGGCCGCGTTAAAATCGTTGGACTCTGTCTCTACGAACTCACTAACAGCCCTAAACTGTCGATCATCTCTTATGGAGATGGCCACACAGTTCAATATTCACCTCTGCTGGGTGCCGGGCCATAGAGACATTCCAGGAAATTGCAAAGCCGATGAACTTGCAAAAGAAGGAACAAGTTTACCTCTACTGGCTCACAAAGCTAGTGTGGGTATGCCTCTGGCTACATGCAAACTTATGCTAAAGCAAGAAACTATATAGAGAACTAACCTCAGATGGAATAACACCACCACCTGTTTAGCGACAAAATTAATTTGGCCTAAACTTAGTGCTAAACGCTCTAAACAGTTGATCTCTCTGAATAGATTGCATATAAGCTATGTTATAGGTGTCCTGACTGGACATTGCTTAATAGGCAGACATGCACTTCGACTTGGAGCTCCTGCAAATGATTTCTGCAGGAGTTGCAGGGACGAAGAGGAAGAGGAGACAATCTCTCATCTTCTATGTACCTGTCCCGCCTTATCACAAAGACGTAAACTCCATCTAGGAGAATTCTTCTTCGATGATCCTAGCGATCTGGCAAACTGCGACATCACCTGTCTCCTACGCTTCATTCGGAGCTCAAAATGGTTCAACGATGGAGGTTAATCAACTGATCCATGTGGTATCACAACGAACCTAATTTTGGTCTAAGTGTGTTGGACTTCCAGGCCAACCTAACCTAACCTTGTTGGTGCAACAAAAAATTATCAAAATTCATGATATGTTGCTAAGTGATAAGTGATAAGTTGTTGGTGCAATAGGGCCCAGGTAGAAAAATTAAAAGTAAAATGCAGCAGTATAATGTGGGCACACCTTTTGAAAGAATTGCAATAGATGTCGCGGGTCCTTTTCCTCAAACTAACAACGAAAACCGATACATCCTTGTAGTCATGGACTATTTCAGCAAGTATCCTGAAGCATTTGCCATCCCAAACCAAGAAACCGAAACAGTTGTGGATCAAATTATCTTCAATTGGGTGAGCAGGTTCGGTGTTCTCATGGAGTTTCATTCTGACCAAGGAAGGAACTTCGAATCTAAAGTCTTTCAGGAAGTTTGCTCGCTCCTTGGCATTAAAAAGACAAGAACAACACCGCTCCATCACAATCTGATGGGATGGTTGAACGATTCAACAGAACCCTTAAAGAACATCTGTCGAAGGTTGTCGGCGACTACCAACGAGACTGGGACCGACATATCCCATTGTTCCTTATGGCATATCGAAGTGCAACCCATAGCTCGAAAGGAAAAACACCATCGGAAATCCTGTTCGGATCAACTATACGGCTGCCAAGTGAAGTGAAATTTGGTTGTCATCCAAATGAGTCACAGGGAACAGAGGAATATGTGGATGACCTCAAGAAAAGGCTCAACAAACAAGGACATATATAAAATTGTCTAGTGATCGGATGAAAACAAGATACGACGCAAGAGCGACAGCAACGGGATTTCAAGAAGGAGACCTTGTGTGGTTTTACAATCCTCATCGACAAAAGGGGCTATCACCAAAACTCCAACAAAACTGGGAGGGCCCATATACTGTGGTGAAAAGAATCAATGATGTGGTTAACCGCATACAAAGAGGCGTAAGTGGCAAACTAAAAGTAGTTCACGCTGACCGGTTACATCGATATAACGGTGAAAGAGGTGGTGAAATTGTTCGGGACGATCAATTCTAAGAGGGGGGTCAATGTAACGAAGATTAGTTAACTACTTTTGAATCATAATATAACGACTTTTACATTCGACCTATATCGATTCTCGAATGCGATGACAGCGCCATCTAGTACCTTTGCGATTTAAAACAACCTGCTATGAGCTTTGAATGAGCTTTTTCGAACATTGGTAAATGTCGAAGCCCGAAGGGGAATTATTCCATCTATCTGTCACAATAGAAAGATCGAGATACAGGTTCCTTTGCATATATAAATTATAGTATACCTTTGTATATGAAAACTTTATGGAGGTTTTAAATGATATTTATTGATATTTTTTGGATGCAATAATCCAAAAAATAGTCTACTCTTGCCCCTACCACCAATTTTCGACGCTTTAAGACTCCCCAAATCGAATTTTACACCTCACATTTTGCAGACACAGTTTATTTTTGAAAGTGAAAGAATAAAGCTCGTGTAAAGTGTTGTGCCAGTTATCAATAAAAGTGATTTCAATTGAAGTAAAGTGTGTTTTATTTTAAATGTAATAAGAAGAAGTTAAGAAATAAAGTAAATAAGTTTTTATTGCGAACCCTTAGCAGAATATTACAGTATATAATATTTCTTGTTATTCTTTAAAAGTTTTTAAATAACACATGCATTTTATATAACACATTTGTTAAACAACTTAGGATATCTCAAAAAAGAAAAGATACATATGTCAAAGAGATTCAAACCGTTTTTGAAAGACAAAAACAGTTCTTGTAGACACCGCTTCAAACTTTGCTGAAATAAATAAAAACTTTTTTTTAATTTCATCACGGTAATATTTTAAAAACGGAGGCTTATATAATATTTCCGACTTCGAATTCCATTTCAGCAGACCTAAAACCTTTGGAAACAAATATTTTGAATCTTGAACCAAACAAAAAGTTTTATTTTGTAGGCTATGTTGTTAACCTAATTGACAGTGCTTGTCGCTTTTATGGAAGATCTCGAATTTGTTTTTAACTTATATATATGGAAAGTAGCAACTATTCTCTAACAGAAAAAAATATTCTAATATTTTTTTCCGTAAAGGCTTAATAAAATAAAAACCAAATTACGTACAACAATGAATTTAATAATTTAACAAGAATCAGAATTTAACTTAATATTATCATGTATTTTCTTTAAATGTAATAATTTGATAAAGTAAAGAACACAGAGACATCATTATATTTTTTTCTATAATCACCCTGTATCGTTTTAACGTTTTAATAAAATGAAACGGCGATAGTTTATGGGGAAATCACGTAAAAACAACATTGCATATCGTTGATTTCTACAAATCATGAACGATCGCGTTTTCTCCACGTCCAGTCGTCCAACATTTCTTTTTCATTCCTGGCGCAGTGTTGAGTGTTAACGTTAAGCAAATTTTTTAGCCGTGCTGAAAAATTTTAATATTTTAAATAGATTCTAAGGATTTTGATTCGGACAGTAAAAATTTTAGTGAAAGTAATCTCCTAACTGATAAATAACCTCCTCGTCGGGTCTCCACATTGCCGTTGGTGAGGAGGCTTACGCGAGTTAAAGAAAAGAGTTCTAGATTTTCAATTAATAAAATACAAAAGTTTCTTTTTTTTAAACGACTTTATTCTTCGAAGGTATAATCTCGACTCTTTTAAATTTATATTTTTAAGCTGTTCAATCAGATAAATATATTTGATATTTGGTACTGATATTATTATGCTGATTGAACAATTTAATATAGGTATTATTTTACAATTCATTATTCTGCAGTTTGACAATACTCGTATTACATTTAAAATATGAACTGATGAATCAAAGGTTAACGCACCAATCAATGGTGATCAAGGTTACCATACAAATATGTAACTCGCGCGATTCTCAAGGAGGTTCAGTTGCAGATACAAGCTCTCGAGCAGTCTCTCAGCCACCAACTTGGGTTTTTAGCAAACTTAGAGAGGCCCAACCATTTGAATTATGGAAAACAGAATACAACCATAGCGGGGATATACGCTATACGGTCGGTGGAAGTCAAGGCCACCGGCTTTGGCTCTGCCTCTTGATTTCATTATCGTGAGGAGGAGTCGCCAGTGACTATTTTGCCATTTAAAAATATATTTTTTATCATAATCCACCTTACCTATATAATTTCGAAACTTTTTCTTTTTTCTTTTTATTTCCTTTCCCCTTTTTAGTTTCGATAAATTATAAGAGCAGAGATTCCAAGATGAACTCCAACAAAGTCCACTGCCTGACAGAAGAGGAAGAAAATATCCTACTGGATCCCTTCACCAACCTCGATATGGAAGATGGAGATAGTGCGATCGAAGTTGATGACGTCAGTGACGTTGGCTCAATCGTAAACTCGAGCCTCTCTACGGTATCGAGAGCCTCTAGGCGTTGCAAAATAACCAATTGCAAAAGAACTGTCAAGAGGCTGGGAAAACTTGAATAGGACCAAATGACAGAGCAGGAAAGGAAGTGGCTGCATAATGCTCGTGCCTTTCTGGAGAGGGAGCTGGGAAAAGATAGGCATTCCGCTAATCAAGCACCAAGTCTCCTTCTTTCGGTAGGTTCGAGCGTAAGGACCCTGATGGTTTAGCACAGAGTAAGGAAGGGTGCCTCCCATCAAAGGATGCCGTACCACTCCCCCTAGACGAACAAACACAGACACTTACTAGACGGACAAACATTGAGTCCTCAACCAAACCACCTGCCGTAACGGAGATCGCTCTAATATCAGTAGGTAAGGAAGGTGGGGAGGTATACACTCAAAGAGGGTAAGGTTGTGAAGGCTTGTGAAGGTAACCCCTCTGACAGCAGTCTAGGAGTTAACCTGAATAAAACCATTAACTCTGAACCCGAAAACCGCACGACCAATACAACGACCGACAGCCTTAACACGGTGATAGAGAACAGGACGAAAAAACGTAAAGCCAAGACACTCAACGACAACGAAATACGACGACGACAAAAACGTAACGCTGAAAGGATTGTCCGACGCTTTGCTAACAGGACTCCCGAGTCCTTGACAGCAAAGGAGAAGGCAGAGCTGGACCAACCTAAACAGCGCCTACTGACTACTCCGGGACACGAACAGAACGCACCACCAGTCACCACCTCTTGACGATATGGCGCTCCTTGTTCCTCTAAAAGAACGAATTTGCACCCCCGACTGACTCTTTACCTAACAAGATAACGAAGAAGATCAAGATCTCCCGGATAACCGTGAAGGGGAAACGAGTCGCAATAGCGGATTTCGGCAAACCTTCACGGAAACTGACTGAGGATGAATGGCAACTTCTGGAGCTCAGAATCCTGGAGGAAGTCAACGAGGTCATCGTCAAAAACAGGCCCTCTCCGCTTTTTGGCAACCTCACGACCATTCATGGTTTCAAGGTGATGGACCGTAAAAATGAAGACACGTTCAAGTGGCTTCAGGAGTTCACACAAACCACTGCAGCACCATAGCAAAATGCCGATCTTCGTCTTATCGAAGTCAAGGATATTAAAAACCTGTCAAGACCACTAGGCATTTTACTGGTCAAAGGTCCAACCCGTCCCAACAATCGGCTTGAGAGATATATAATATCTCTCAATAAAGATCTTCTCACTCAAGAGTGGGAAGTAATAGGTTGCAAGAAGACCAGTAAAGGTACCGAAGTAATGGTGAGGTTGATCCACAAATCTTTACCATTACTAAGGAAAGTGGACTTCAAAGTGCGCGTCGGGATAATTAGATGCAAGCTTAGACTGAAAACAAATAACAGAAAACAGGTTAGTAAGGCGATGAACAAATTCTTTATTATGTAAATGGAATTGAAACTTTTACAAATCAATCTTCAAAATAGTAAAGCCGCCAGCGCAAACCTGGTCTACCTCATGGAGAGTAGACAATACTACGTGGCCCTGGTTCAAGAACCCTGGATAGTAGGTGGCATGATAAAGGGCCTAAACTCCAAAGACCTCATACTGTACCAGTCAAATATTGACAGTCAAAAAAGTAATCCAAGATCTTGTATAGTAGCCAGGAAACAGTTTAATCTTTTTCTTCTAACTACTTATAGCAACATCGACCAGACCGCGGTAATATAAGAACGCAAGGAGCTCATTATAACCTCCACATATATGCCATATGATGGAGAGGAAGGACCACCAGCGTGTTTAACAAGTCAATTGGTATCATTCGCAAGTAAGAGAAACTTTAATATTATTGTAGGTTGCGACTCCAATGCACATCAAGTGTAATGGGGAAGCACCGACATTAATACTAGGGGTGAATCCCTTTCTGAATTTATTATTGGTAGTAATCTTTGCGTGGCTAACCGAGGTAATACAACCACCTTTGTTACAAAAAATCGTAGAGGTGCTAGACACCACCCTCTCAAATAATTCAAACTCCTGTCACATAGAAAATTGGAAAGTTCTAGATGAACCTTCCTTCTCAGACCATCGTCTTATAGAATTTACGACTCCTAACGTTGAGGGTCAGCTCAATCCCTTTAGAAATAATAGGCGTACAGACTGGCATATCTTCAAAAGGGAAATTAGTAAAAAAAAAATAGAAATCGTAAATACAAATGCAATCCAGGGACCAAACAGCTTAGAAAAAGCAACATCAGATCTCGCTGGGACTCTGCAAAAAGCTTTTGAAATGAGTTGTTCCATTGTAAAGTTAACGAGAAAAAACAAGAAACCCCCATGGTGGGCATTAGAACTAACAAATATTAGGAAAGAAACTAGGAAACTTTTCAATATCGTTAAACGCATTAGACTTGAAAGTGACTGGGACTGCTAAAGGTCCAGTCAAAAAAAAACAGAAACACAACGTGCTAAACGAAGCTCGTGTAGAAATTTCTGTACCAATATTGAGTGCACCAACAAATCAGCTAGGCTCAGAAAGATCCTAGCGAAAACAACCATCTCTGTGGATTCTCTAAAGAAACCCGACAACAGTTGGACAGAATCAGGTTATGATAGTCTAGAACACCTGGTGGAGACACACTTCCCAGGAAGCAAATCTAGTCCTGAATGCGAATCAGATAACTCTCTCCTCTACGCGCAGGAAATCACTACTGATATTATAACGGAAGAAAGGGTTGTCGCGGTAAATTTTACCACAACAAGTGTCACCTATCCATTCCCTTTTTCCACCCTTAACCTTTCTCTTTCTTGTTGCGGCTCCAAAATGCTAGCGGAGTTCAGTGCAAAACTGGTCCATCAGCCAGAGACCTGCTCTTAAAGCATCTTGGAAAAACAACTATAACAGGTATTCAAACAATAATCGTGTGACAGGCGGTCCGCGAAAATACAAAATGCAAAGTGAGACAGAAGGGCCACTTCTCACTAAGGCAGGTGACAGATGGTCGTAGCCCAACGAGATGTGTGTGACAGACGGTCCACACAACGTGCTAAATTGACGGACATGTCAATACTGGCAATGCCAGTCATCGACATAGGAATGGCCGAGGGCCCAACGTAGCGTGTCTTCGTAAGTGAGGAAAGATGATTTTGGTTGGTGATTCCCCCAATTCCCCAAATCTGCACGAAGGTCTACTGTGTTAGGGAAATTTTAACTTCGCGTGTGAAAGCGAATTCTTCCTCACCATTTAAGATAGGTAAATGGTGGAAGTGCATTCGTCAAAGATATTTTCCTCGATCTTAATCTGGGTCGGTTTGGGAGAGGGGCTTTGATCGTGTGAGTTTGGTTTTTCTTTTAACTTTTGCACGACATAATAAGACGGAGGTGCGCTGAATGCATTCATTAGGCGAACTCCATTGTGAATTATCCCTCTCAGTAGGGATATTTTGATATGAAAGAGTGGATTGGGTTCAACTACGGGGCGAGCTTCTAGCCGAAAAAGGTGAAGAGCTTCGCATTATAACCGTGACTGAATACCGCCATTACATGCTTTATGAAAGAAAGAGACGGATACAATGGAGGAAGCCAGGTTGAATGGGAGGAGGCCACCAAGAAGTCACTTTTTGGTGAGATTCTGGAAAAGACAGTTCGTTTGCAAAAAGTTTAGAAAAAGATTAATCAAAGCCGTAGACTTCGCATTTTTTTAAAGTAATTCGAAAATTAGTGTGAACTTTTGTTGAAAAAGGTTGAAGGAATTTCCAGTGAAGGAAATTCAGTTTTAGTGACGAGAAAAATATCTTTGAAGAAGCGACTTCAATAGTCAGGGCCAGACGTGGGCCAGAGGACCAATTCGTTTTCGTTTGAAAAGCTAAGTATTTTGTGTTATTTCAATATTCTTTGTCTTTTACCGTTGTTTTTCACTTGCCAGATTGGGCAAATTACTATCCCGCTAGGCCTTCGTTTTCTTTGTTTCTCTTTCTTAACCTCTTTTATCGATAACTCGTAATTTTATTAATCCAGCGCGGATTAGGCGCTCGATTAATAAAACATTCATTTAGTTACTGAACCCACCCCCTTGCTGAACGAAGCCGGTGGTAGCAATTAAATTGCTGCCCAGTTGCATTTTTTATTGAACGCGACCCCTTCTGACAGATTGTCATTGCCTTTGTTTCTTTATCGTTTATTCTCGAATTTTTACCCATCGCGACGCACACCGGTCTTGTGCATTTTTATTATTTTCGATTTTTTTATATAAATTGTTAATTGGTGGGTACGAATACCCAAAGTCGCGGTTTTCTAGTTTCGTAGAATAAGAGATAGTATAAATCATTAATTTCGCGTTTAATAAATAATAAAAAGTGCAACAGGGTATATTGGGCTATCAACTCTTTCTGCCCTTATAAATCTCCAGGCCTTGACGGCGTCTTCCCTCTGATGCTGCATAAAAGCAGTGAATTTATCACTCCCCACCTGATAAACATATTCCATAGTAGCCTAAAATGGAGATATGTTCCAAGGACATGGCGTGAGATTAAAGTCGTCTTCATTCCTAAAGCCGGCAAGCCCAGTCACACGGAACCCAAAGACTTCAGACCTATTAGTGCCTACACAAAAGGCACAAGTGTAGAAACGGCACTACACTGTGTTTTTAGTACGATAGAAAAATTGCTTGAGGTTAAAGAATACATATACTCTTGCAGCATTCCTGGACATCGAAGGAGCTTTCAATAACGTTCACAACAGTGCAATTGAGAAAGGACTTCGTGATCTCAAGGTAGAAGTAAAAGTTATCAAATAGATCATGTGTATGTTGTTGAACAGACAGATACATAGTGAACTTGGTAACGCACAGATAAAGATGCACGCATCTAGAGGTACACCACAAGGTGGAATTCTATCACCTCTTCTCTGGATCTTGTTGATGAACGAGATCCTTTTAAAACTAAAACATAATGGTATAATAGTGGTAGTCTACGCCGATGACCTAGCTCTTTCGGCAACAAAAATTGATGATACCCCACTTAAGTTTTCCGACCGAGCGAGATATCTCGATGTAATCTTGGACAAAAAACTTAACTGGGGCCAAATATACAAGAAAGACGCAAAAAAATAGTGTTGTCATTTTTAATGTTGACACCGCTGTTGTTGATGCTGCTGTTTCTAATCATGTTGTTGGTGGACAATTTGCTGCTGATGATGCTGTGGTTGCTGGTGACGTTGATGCTAATTCAAGCAAAACCGCTTCTAATAGTGTTGTCATTTTTAATGTTGTCACCGCTGTTGTTGATGCTGCTGTTTCTAATTATGTTGCTGTTAGACAATTTGCTGCTGATGATGCTGTGGTTACTGGTGACGTTGATGCTAATTCAAGCAAAACCGCTTCTAATAAAGTTGTCATTTTTAATGTTGACACCGCTGTTGTTGATGCTGCTGTTTCTAATCATGTTGCTGTTGGACCATTTGCTGCTGATGGTGCTGTGGTTGCTGAAAATGTTGCTGGTAACAAAGATGCTGGTTCTTCTTCTCAACTTGCTGATGAAAATAAAGTATGAGGAGGAAAATAAAGAGGATCGCAATGAGGTTTTAAGACGCCTAGTTAAGGGGTCGTCAAGGCGAGTGAGACGACCAAGGAAGGGAGGGTATAGATAAATTTCTCGCGCATCTTAAAAAAAAACATCGTTAGATGCATAGAGACTGGCATGATAAATTTTTTTGTGATGAGTGAAGGGCCAAGGAACCACCCCACCGACGAGCTAAATAAAGGGAACTTGTATGTCAGCACCGGCCCATAGCCAACAAATCTTGTTACAAAATGTCAATGTCCACAGCTGTTCCTCGTCATGATGCTTTGGATGAGCAAGTTCTGTATAAAGAAATTCTCTTTACACAAGTTCACAACAAAAAACGTAAACATGAACAACTAATTGGAAGTGATGCTAATGATGATTTTTGTATTGCTTTTCCTTCTGTACCCTGGCTACGTTTTATTCATACATATCTCCAGATTAAATAAGACAGTAACGGAACAGAATGTAAAAGATTATGCTGCACGTCGGCGTCGTCTTAATTTGCCTGTGACCACTTTGTTTTGCTCTAAGTTAGTGAAAACTGGTGCTGACATATTATTTCTGCACTTTATTAATTTTAAACTGGTTGTCCCCGCTGGATCATTCAATGCTGCTCTTAACACATCGATCTGGCCTCTTGGAGTCCAGATTAAGCAGTTTATAATTCGTCCGAAAAACGAGTCGCACCCAAAACAACAAATTACGCTAACATAAACAAAACTTCTGTTGCCGCTGCCTTTGATGAGTGCATTTTAATGTTTTATCATAATGTTGGAGGTATGAGAACAAAATCCAATGATTTTTATATTTCTGTTACCGACTGTTGTTATGACATTATCGTTTTAACCGAAACATGGTTGAGTGATAGATTTCTTACAACTGAATTCTTTACATCAGATCCCAATGTTTTTTGTAAAGATCGCTGCAGCGTACAGACAGGCTTAAATAGAGGAGGAGGTGCTTTATTTGCTGTTCGATCTATGTATATAAATAGAGAAATTATTTTATCTGACACTAATATTGAGCAATTATGTGTATGTGTAGATTTTTCTATTTTACCTGCTAATAGAACCATTCATATATATTTTTTTTGTTTCATATATTCCTCCATCTTCTCAATATTCTGTTTATGATGCTCACATAAAAAATATAAAAGATATTTCAAAAAATATAGATGAAAATTGTTACAATTCTTGGTGATTTTAATTTACCCAATGTTAAATGGTTGTTTTCAAATGATGAGCAGCAAATTTTTCGTTGTAATTTATCTAAAGATTTTGAATATAATTTAATTGATAGTTTAAGGGCTTTGAATATGTATCAAATTAATGATATTTATTTATTTATTTATTTCATCAATTGATTCGAAGATCTGCTGATTACAAAATTACAAAACAATAAAAATAATAATAAAGCTACAAGATATTATATACGTATTTACAAGAGCTAGCAATTATTTTAATATTAAATAAATTAATTTATCAATTACATATTTGAAGAATTTTTTTCTTAAAACAATCTCTATTCATACAGAGGTCAATTTGATTGTAAACCATATTAAATAGATTTAGAGAACGCGTTATTGGTTCATTAAGAAAATAGTTGGTTCTATGAAGAGGAGGATAAAATAACTCATTTCTATTTCGAAAAACTCGTAATGGAACATAGAATGGAATTAATGAAAGCAGTTCAGAAGAGGTTATTCTATTATTAATAATATCTTTAATGAATAAAATACATTGGACTTGCCTGCGACATTTAAGCGTTTTTAAGTCAATAAGAGAACACCTTGATTTATAATCTGGTATATTCTCAACCCAATTAAATTTGCGTAATGCATAAAGAGTGAATCTTTTTTGAACTCTTTCAATTCTCAAAATATTATTTTCGTAAAATGGAGACCATACGACACAACAATATTCTAAAACCGGTAGAACTAATGACATAAATAAAGTCTTTAGAGTAATAGGCATCCTTAAAATCTTTGGAATTCCGTTTCAAAAAACCTAAAAGTGAATTACCCTTAGACACAATGTAGTCAACATGATATCTGAAGTCAAGCTTAGAATCGAAAAGTACCCCAAGATCATTAAAATCAATTACCCTCAAAAGACTAACATCATAGAACTTATAATCAAAAACAATGAAAGATGAAGATCTAGATACATTGAAAATTTTACACTTTGAATAATTAAGCTGGAGATGGTTGTAGTCACACCATTTAAGAAAATTGTTGATGTCCAACTGCATTAACAAGCAATCATCAAGTGAAAATATTGCTGTAAATACTTTTACATCATCAGCATACATCAAGCAGTTACAGTATTTAAAAATAGAAGGTAAATCATTGGTAAAGATTAAAAAAGGAGTGGGCCCAAATGACTACCCTGTGGAAGACCCGACACCACATCTATAAGATTTGAGACACATTCATCTATCTATTATTTATAATTCTATTGGACGTATTTAAGATTTGATTTTTATTGATAACATTCTTATTAAAAAACTTGAGATGCTTGGTTTTCGCTTTGCACTCCTTAAATGGATTACAAGCTATTTGGTTGGACGTAGACAGTATGTCAAAATTGGTGATGTGTTATCAAATGAAATTGAAAATCTTTCTGGCGTACCCCAGGGCAGCCACCTAGGTCCACACTAGATCTGCCGAATCATATCTCACATTCCAGGTGTCTTCTGTATGCTGATGATCTTAAAATTTTTGATGTGTAAGATCTCTATTAGATGCCAGTAAACTAAAAATAGACATTGATTGCATAGTTGACTGGTGTTATAAAAATGGGTTATATTTCAATATTTAAAAAATGCAGTATTGTAACATTTTCAAAAATACTGAATCTGAATGAGAAGAAAATTGTATTCAGTACTCTTTGCTTTTGATGTTCTTAATTCAAACATTGATTGTTCTGATTTCTTACAAATGTTCAACATTTATGTACCTTTTCGTAGTTTACGTCCTAGAGGTGTTAATTTCTTATATGTTCCTTTTCACGCCACAAATTATGCTAAACACAATCCAATTACTTATTCTTGTTTGGCTTTCAATGAATTTGATCTTATTATTGATCTTAATAAAAGTAGGTTAGATGTTAAGAGCGATTTATTAAATTGTTGTAACTTTATTATTTAAGTTAACTTTTTATTATAAATATTATTTTGTATAATTTAAAATGTAGTCTCCATAAAGCCATGTAACTTGATAGACGAAATAAATAAATAAATAAAAAGCCATGTTTGCACTCTACTCATGTAAGAGGATTCCAGGCAAAACCTGGGGACCTAATCCTAAAATAATCATATGGATGTATACCGCCATTGTCAGACCTATTGTGACCTATAGCAGTCTGGTTTGGTGGAAGGCCCTGGAGAAATCAAACGAATTTAAAAACCCTAACCAAGCTACAAAGAATGGCTTGCATCAGCACAACTGGTGTGATGAGGACCACCCTACTGCGGGCTTGGAAGCAATCCTCAATCTCCCACCCCTAGATCTATTTGTAGAAGAATCAGCATCAAACAGCGCCCTTCGGCTCGGTCAAACCAGCTTCTGGAAAACTAATCCAAGGTGCCATGCTGCTATTCTAACGAAATACGTAGGCAACAACATCTGTACAGATTATATGACAACTTAACACATCTTTTAGTACTAGATTCCCCAATAGAATAGATTGAGAAAACAATGTGCCCTACTCCAATGAGTCGACTTTCACCATCTTCACAATGGACACTGCAGTAGGAGCAGGGTTATTCTCTGAAAACCTTAACCTTGCCAATTCATTCAGGCCCACCGACCACAGCAGCGTCTTCCAAGCTGAGATCTTGGCAGTGAAAAACGCTCCGAGGCATATATCGATGATGGCGATATCACACGCGGACATCACTTTTTTCATTGACAGCCAGGCAGCAATAAAAGCTCTGTCTGCCACTCAAATCAAGTCAAAGCTTGTTTCTTGCAGTCGCGAAGAGCTAAAGGTTCTTTGTATACAGAATAATGTAAGACTCTGCTGGGTTCCCGGCCGTAGTGGTGTGCCAGGAAACGAAAAAGCAGATGAGCTGGCAAGGGAAGGCTCAACACTTGAACCTTCTCTCATAGATCACAACATAGGAATCCCACTATGTGAGCTGAAGCAAAACGTAACATAATTGTTCAAAAATCCAACGAAATGTGTTAAATAAATTATCACGTTCGGTTTGGTAAAACGAAGGCACCATCCACTTTTTATCTCATTAATTCTTAAAACCAAAACGATAGCAATAATTTCATAAGATTATTTTTTAATTTTTGTGGGAATTTGATATAACTATGCGGGATACTTGATGGACACTAATAAGGATGAAAAACCGTTCCAACCATAAGAAAAAAAGCACTTAGATTAGAAGTTAGAGCGATTTTTGTCCAAGAACTTCAAGCAATTTCTATATGTTTAGCAAAAAAAAACAATAAATCTGACGGATATTCCGCACTGTATTTAATAAGCCACTTATTCCATCTGGATGGTTGGAACGGTTTTTAGTCCTAACGATGGTGCACTATTTATTATTATTATGATGAAGCAAGGATATTTTTATAGACATTTTCCCAAATGTTCAATTTGAATTTATTTCGTAGAAGCTGGAGTAGACTTTGAGAGTCTTAGATTCCTGTCGAAAGAAGAAATCCAAGAAGCTATCAAACTAATTGGCTTCTGTGCGCGTTTTCGAGAAAAACTTTTTGTTTAGAGAAAAACCGAAATCATTAATTTTTTAGTTTGGAATTGACGATGATACCCTTTTACAACGATTTGCACCCAAAGTAGTTTCTTGGTTATGTGGCCAACCCGGTATTACGCCAACTTTGACATCATTAAGCTCGAAAATCAGTGGTTTACACCTATCTAAGGTACATTAACATAGAAAAGAAAACATTCTTCAGTTTTGTTTTACATACCTTTTATTTTTATACTGGGGCATTTCACGTGAAGCGGACAACGAAAAAAGTGATAGGTCTTGGAATTGGTTCATTTTTGGTTTATGTAAACTTCTTTTTGTTCTTAATCTAAATCCAGAAGAATTTTGAATTTAAAGGTCTAGTATTGGAGTTATGGGTTTTTAAAGTTTCGACATGCTATGGGTAAGGGTTTTCTTAAAAAATACTGATAAATTAAATTGAGCATTAAAAAAATAATTTCAATGGTGGAATATATAGTAAATTAGATGTCCTTTTTGTTCATAAAATTTAAACCGGAAATTGATTTTTTTTTCTTATAGAAAACCGGAAGTTAACATTTCAAATTAAATTTTAGTCAAGTTAGCCATTTTTAATATTTTTTGTTTTGGTCTCATTTTTAAGCCTAAATCTCAGAAATACTACATGCCAAGTTTCAGATTGGGATATCCATACGTTTAGAAGATACAGCATTTTAAGTCCGAGAAATACCTGCAAAACCAGATTTTTGTATGGAAAACCAGATTTTTGTATGGAAAATACGTGTTTTTAATACTCAAATCGAGTTTTGAGTACGTTCGACCTTTTTAAAATTTTTTATCTTTCCTCACAATATTTTTAATACAATACTAAAACTACTTGCCAAGTTTCAGATTGGGATCTCAATTCGTTTAGAAGATACACAATTTTTTGTGCGTGGCTAGACTACTTAAAATCTGAATTAAATTGCTAACATCCGGTTATCTATACAAAAATCTGAATTTGCAATAGAGCCACGCAAATTTCAATAGACATATAGATGCTGCGCTGGCCAGAGCCAGAGGAGCTTTCGCTCAGACAAAACGGCTTTTTTATAGCAGTCGGCTAGACTCTCGAGTGAAGGTAATTTGCTACATGGCCCTCATACGGCCGATGATCGTTTATGGCTGTCCCGTGTGGTTCAACGTTGCCCCATCTCAAATGGAGAAGATTCGGGTTTTCGAGAGGCAGTGTCTTCGGCGCTGTCTCGGTTTGTATCGAACACCGGAATCCGATTACATAAAATATTACTCGAACGAAGTCCTATACAACAGGGCCCGGGTCAACAGAATTGATAATTTCGTCATAAAGCTGGTTCGGGGTCACATTGCCAGAGCTATGACCTCGACAAATAATTTGATCTTTGGAGCCTACTATCCAAACGAAGAATATTTTGAAAGTGCGCGCTTGAGTGGGTTCATTCCTCCAGAGGCCTTCCTCTATTTAGACAGATGCGGTCTGATCCAAGATAGGTTGGCAATTCCGTTAATCTACCACGTCAGACGAAGTACCGTTGACCGGCGGCTCCTTTACAGTCGAGACGTCCTCGCACAAGACGGAGCCGAGCTCCTTCGGTTCAGTAGGGCTGTGTCCGAACGGGACCGAAGAGATAGGGTGAAGCAGGAGAACCAATTTTGGTGGCTTCAAGCTACATTTAATAATGGGTAGTCGGTTTGGGTTGTTTTGGAGCCTTGGCCGGCTTGCGTACTTGTTTTATGTTTAAGGGTTTAGGGTTTAGTTTTAAGTAGATTAGGTGGTGGCACAAAAAAAAAAAAAAAAAAAAAATATATATATACATATAAATTTAAAAAAAAAAAAAAAAAAAAAAAAAAAAAAAAAAAAAATTATAAAAAATTGAAAAAAATCAAAAAAAAAAAAAAAAATTTAAAAATACAAAAAAAAGACAGAATATAAAAAAAAAAAATGTTCATTTAATTTTTTGCCGCTGTGGGTGTTCTAGTTTGTAAGTAGTTTTTTAGGTAGATTAGGCTAGTTTTAAGTAGTATTAAGTTTTATTTAAGGACTTAGTTTTAAGTAGTATGTAAGATAAAATTATGGAGTTAGTTTTTTTTAAACATATTTTCTAACAATAATAAATAAATAAATAAAATCAAATAGGTAAATAAATAGTTCATAGGCCGAAAGGCATTAGTTTTAAGTTTATCATGAATTGCTTAGAGCGCCCCAATGGGGCCAGTAAGTTATATTTAAGTCTTAGTTAAGTACACTAGTTTAAGATTCATTGTCTAGTTTTAATTAGGTTAAGTTTACTGAATAAAAATGAATTTTTCAAAAAAAAAAAAAAAAAAAAAAAAAAAAAAAAGAGCACATGACTACAAAGACTGAGCAAATCTGATATGCGTGGGTTCGAATCCTACAAGTGTTCTTCAAATAAAATTGGATTAAAGCTCAGCGCCACTAAAAGGAGTCTGATGATTGTCTGGCAAGCATGAAATAGCTATAACTCCGGCCAAAAATAAAAATATAAACGAATTAATATAAAATTAATTCGTAAAAACAATTGGTGGTAGTGCCTTAAAGTTGTTGTTGTTGTTCACAAAAAAAAAAAATTCAATGCAATTGACGGAAGAATGGTTAAGTCTAATAAAACTGACATTCTATGTACAAAATAGTACAATAAAAATAATAAAGTAATAAGAATAAACTGTGGCCAGCGCCAAACTCTTCCGTAACTCTCCCCCCTTTGATACAGACTACGATCTGTAGTCTATCGAAGTAAGGTATGGAGAAAAAATGGAGGCGGAACAAGATAACATACTTTAAGGCGTTTGTAAAAATGCTGTGACTCCAAATGCATTTGATGAACAAGTACGACTTCTGGACACGTAGCATCAGTGGTCTGCAGTGGTGTAGTGCGTAAGAGCACATGACTACAAAGACTGAGCAAATCTGATATGCGTGGGTTCGAATCCTACAAGTGTTCTTCAAATAAAATTGGATTAAAGCTCAGCGCCACTAAAAGGAGTCTGATGATTGTCTGGCAAGCATGAAATAGCTATAACTCCGGCCAAAAATAAAAATATAAACGAATTAATATAAAATTAATTCGTAAAAACAATTGGTGGTAGTGCCTTAAAGTTGTTGTTGTTGTTCACAAAAAAAAAAAAAATAAACCTCCTAGCGCTTTACGCTTAGAATATAGTTTTTCAACCCTTACAGCTGCGGTAAAAAAAATAGCACCACTACGAGAAACAAATTTCGTTTAAAAATAAAGTTTTTGTCAATATTTTGAGGAAAATTTTGGAAATGCAAAAAGACTAGTAGGCGGTAAGAAAAATAGCACCATTGCTTTATAATACAACTTAAAATTTAAACATCGTAAGAATACAATTTTTTATGATTTTTTATGATTTTTTTCTTAAGAAGTACCTAATTGAGCAAAATTAGTACTTTGTGGCATAGCCTTTGTTGGCTATTACAGCTTCACAACGTCTTCTCATTAAAGCTACCAAATTTTGGCATCTTTCAACCGAAATATTCTCCCAGGCAACCTTCACCGCAGCCCAGAGTGCTTCGTTATTTGTCGGTCGAGCTTCAGAGACTCCTTTCTTGACTTCGGCCCACAAATTTTCGATGGGATTTAGGTCAGGCGATTGTGCTGGCCACTCCATCACATTAACATTTTTTTGCTTTCTTACTGGTGTGCTTGGGGTCATTGTCCTGTTGGAAGACCTATAAAAGCGGCATCTCTTCCTCTGCATAAGGGAGCATAATATTTTATGTATATCAACGTATATCCATAATGGGTTTAATCCAATATATGGGCCCAACTCCAGAGTAGGAAAAACAAGCCCACACCATTATACTGGAACCTCAGTGCTTAATTATTTTATTGGTGTATTTGGGTTATACTCCGCTTTTTCAAGCCTTCTAACATAGGAACGAGATCCTTTACCGCCAAACAACACAATTTTGCTTTCGTCTGTCCATAAAACATTGCGCCATTTCTCTGCTGGCCAATTCAAATGCTGTCTTGCAAACAACAAACGCTTCTTAGCATGTTTTGCAGTTAAAAGAGGAACTTTTCTTGGACTGCAAGCATTTAAATTGTGTTCCCTCAATCTGTTACGAACAGTTTCCACGCAAGCTGTTATTTTCAGGTCTTTTCTGAGCTCAGTTGCAGGCGTAAAAGAATCTTTTTGGCTTTTTCGAACTAAGCGCCTGATGAGATTTGTCGTCATAACCGGCTTTCTTCCACGAGTTTCGGCTTTAGGTTCGTAAGTTATTGCATTCCGAATCATTTTGTTGGAACAACCAACAAAACGTCGAACTTCTCCATACGTTTTGCCTTCCATGATCATTTTTTTAATAATTTCTCGTTTTTCGTTGGTACAATGCTTTCCACGACCCATTTTCTTTGAAAAATTGTAAACTTTTGTGTTATGAAGGAAGAAATGAATTAAATATAAACCAATTCTAACATTTGACCACCTTACCTTGAAATATGCTAAGCAAATTATTTTTTTTTTAACGAAAACTGCGATCAGTGCTATTATTTTACCGGAAATAAAATGTGGCTTTCTCCAATATGGCCTCGTAAAAAAAGAACCGTTACCATTTTAGTGCCAGAAATACACAATAGAGAGAGGTGGCAGTTCAAGCAATAACAATTTACAGTAGTTGCTTTAAATATTTTTCTATTCACTCCATTGCAGAAGTTAAAATGAAACTTGTACCAGTGGTGCTATTTTTTTTTACCGGCACTGTACGTACATTTGCCCCATTTTGCCCAACTTACTATTCGAATTTCAAAAAAATTCGGTCTTAGTGCTCAACTTCAAAAAAATTCCAAACAAATAAAAAAATATACATAAATGAATTAATAAGAAAATTAAAAAACAATTAGTGGTAGTGCCTTTAAGTTGTTGTTGTTCACAAAAATTCAATGAAATTGACGGAATAAAGAATGGTCAAGTCTAATAAACTGACATTCTATGTACAAGTAGTACACTTAAAAAAATAAACTAACCGATGATGTTTTTTACAACTTCATATAGCTACACACTGTGCAGGGGCACATTCGACGAATAGTCGAATGGCTATAAAGTCTTGCAAACTAGCAGCTTACAAGACTGGACTTACGGTTTCGATTTACGATAAAGCCTAATTAGCATTAGCAGCATTATCTTATAACAATAAAAAAAACGTTGGCCATATCGAAAAACGTTATTTTTGCTACACCCTATCTTTGGCACCATTTTTCTCACAACCTATTGTTGGTCTCTCAATTTGTTTTTGTATAGTATAAAATGAGGAACAATTGATGGCTTCAATTTTGATTTTACCCTGTTTTTTTTTTCTGTGTGCAACTTTGTTTTATTGTTTATATTTATTGTTCTTAGTTTTGGACATTCTGTCTTAGTCTTTTTTTTTTTCTTTTTTATCACAATGATGGGTAATTTTAGAGTTGACTATTGTAATATTCGTGGGCTTAGAGCAAATTTCCTTGCTTTGTACGCCCATTCTGTTAATAACAGGCCAGCTGTTTTGGCACTAAGTGAAACCCAAGTAGGTGAAACTACTGATCCTGCTGAATTTCAAATTCATGGGTATAATTTAGTGCCATTATTCCTTTCTCACCATGGTCTCGCCGTCTACGTAAGAAATGATGTTGCTTACCAATTTCAACCACAATACGGTCCTAGTACCAATCCCTTGTTTAACTTCCTGTGGTTTACATTCTCGGTAAACAAGCTCATCATTCATTATTGTTTTCTCTATCGAAGCCCTAATTTGGACAGAGTTTCAACTTCTCGCGAATTTGATGCTCTGTCCGACTCCATCCAATCAATTGTATCCTTGCATCCTCACACTGAAATCGTTATTACGGGCGATTTCAATGTACACAATTCTTCTTGGCTTCAACATTCAGGCCAGACAACACCCGAAGGTATGTGTGCTGAGATCTTCGCTGAGTTTAACCACCTTACTCAGCTTGTCAACGAGCCTACTCGAATATCGGACGTTAATGGCCGAGCCGAAAATACTCTTGACTTGTTTCTAACCTCTGACCCCGATAAATACACAATTAGTGTATTACCGCCTCTAGGCACATCTGACCATAGTATCATTTCCGCAAATTTTTCGTGCCAACAAAATCCAGTTAGAGAAAGAGCTCCTGTGAGAACCGTTTGGCAATACGAGAAAGCCAACTGGGACGGCCTCAATAATTTTTTCAGGATCTTTAACTGGTCACTATGCTTCCTCGGTAGTGACGTAGACTCCAGCGCGGATATGATTACTAAAATGATTCTTTTGGGAATGAGAACTTTTATCCCGAATAGGGCTAAAAGCATCAGACCCAAAGAGAAATCATGGTTCGATGCGAGCTGCAAAGAGATTATTAGGGTCAAAGAGGTTAGCTTCCGTTGTTTTAGAGCCAACCCAACTAAGGAAAACCGGAAAAAGTTCAAACAAGCCAGGAAGGCCTGCAACGCCCATATTCGAAGGACCAAATTTTTGCATGACCAAAAAATAAGGCAAAAAATACTACAATGTCCCGCAGGTAGTAAAAATTTTTGGTCATTCGTAAAGAATATAAGGAATAAAACATCTTCCTCGGTCCCAACACTCGTTGACAATGACACTTCCTTCGTTAGCTCTCTTGAGAAAGCTAACTTATTTGTTAGGCAGTTCGCCGCCAACTCTACGCTGTCTGATAGTGTCATAACTCCCCCAGTTCTTGAGCGCGTAAATGATTCTATGGGACAAATCTTCATTCGTACTCGAGCTGTAGCGAGAGTCCTAAAAGATCTTAACACACATAAATCTGCTGGTCCGGATGGTATCCCCGCTATTGTTCTGAAGAGGTGTTCTTCCACGCTGGCAAAACCCCTGCGTAAGCTTTTCCATCTATCCTATTCTTCTGGGCTTGTTCCGAGCAGTTGGAAAACAGCATTTGTCCAGCCTATCCCAAAAAAAGGCGAATCTTCTTCACCCTCCAATTACCGACCAATTGCACTTACGTCCCTTCTTTCCAAGGTCATGGAAACGCTGATAAATTATCAGCTCAAGAAATATCTCGAAGAACGAAAGCTTCTTAATGACCGGCAATACGGCTTTCGCAGCAATAGATCCACTGGTGACTTGATGGTTTATCTCACTGAACAGTGGATCAAATCTTTACATCGTTTTGGAGAAAGTAAGATTATTGCACTTGACATTTCTAAAGCATTTGATAAAGTTTGGCATCCTGCTCTTTTATCGAAAATGCGTGCTTTTGGTATCGATGAAACCTTTCTTCGTTGGATTAGTAACTTTCTTTCGAATCGCTCTATACAAGTAGTATTAGACGGATTCAAGTCTGAAACCCACAAAATAAATGCTGGTGTGCCACAGGGTTCCGTTTTGTCTCCGACCCTCTTTCTCATTTTCATAAATGATCTCCTGTCTGTAACTACTAATCCATTAAATTGTTTCGCTGACGATAGTACTCTTAGCTTTTCATATTCGTTTCCAGATTCACATCCCTGCTCTTCGGACGTGGAACTGAAACGGCTAAATATGATAAGTACATTAAATTCTAACTTAGACAGCATTGTACAATGGGGATTAAAAAATCGCGTAGAATTTAATGCTTCGAAAACCCAATGCTGCCTTCTGTCGTTAAAGCGAGACGTTCCCCCCCTGCCATTATCTATGAATGGCACTTGCATCGAAGAAACTAATCAGCTTGCGATTTTAGGTATGTGTATCACAAACCATCTTTTGTGGAATGATCACATACTTAGCGTCGCCAAAAATGCCGCAAGATGTTTAGGTTTCCTTTGGAGATGCAAGAAATTCTTTTCCCCTTCTGATCTGGCTATTATCTATAAAAGTTATGTACGTCCAAGACTCGAGTATAACTCCCATCTCTGGGCTGGTGCTCCAGCAACTTACTTAAGTCTCTTGGACAGTATACAGAGACGAGCCTTCAGAATGATCGGAGACAGGAACATCATCGATACTTTTACGTCACTCGAACACCGACGTAACGTTTCCTGTCTCTCACTCTTTTATCGTTACTTTTACGGTAAGTGCTCTATTGAAATAGCCAGTTGCATTCCTCCCCTTAAACGATTCAACCGTAATACTCGCGCTTCCAGGAATGCTCATCAGTTTACTCTTGAACCCAATTTCGGCCGTACTGTCAAGTACAGGGATTTGTTCTTTAGCCGTACTACGCGAATGTGGAATTCCCTTCCACGCTCTGTCTTTCCCTCTCATTGTGATATACTGAAATTCAAGACTAATGTTCACCGACATCTCCTTTCATATCCCCTCCTACTTACCTAAAGCTCGCACTGTGTTCCGACATATAAAGGGTACTTAAATCCCCTTGTGTGCGTGCTCATTATAAAAAAAAAAAAAAAAAAAAAAAAAAAATTAGTATATTGTTGCATGCGCTAGTTGGCCGTATTTTACTAACCAGTGACAGTAACACATGCACTTATGATGAGCCTAAGATAGTAGGTGAATCTTGTTCTAAGCTCCTTACAACAAGGAACCTGAAATGTCAACCCCAAATGAAATACTCACAAATTGAAAGAGAAGCCCTTGGCTTTTGTTTTTGAAGTTAAGAAACTATGTACATCAGTATCAGATAATAAACCAAATACCCAAAGGACAACCAGGACATGATACCCTTCACAAAACTTTTACTGTCCCTAGAGAAGAGTATATGGCGGTTGACGAACAAATAATACCAACCAAAAGCAGATCATCTATGCGGCAATACAACCCAAAAAAAACCACACAAATGGGGATATAAAAATTTTGTTCTCAGTGGTAGCTCTGGGTTCAGCTACGACTTTGAACTTTATACTGGAGCTCAAGGACATTTACAGTTGTTAACCGATTTGCCAAAGATAAGTACATCCAGTGACGTTGTTGTTCGACTGGCGAGAACTATTCCTGACGGATCAAACTATAAATTGTTCTTTGAAAAATGGTACACTTCTTTGCCGCTATTGACTTACATGGCAAAGAAAGCGATTTTACCGTTGGGTACAATAAAAGCCAATCGGATTCCGGGTTATAAAGTTCCTGCCGAAAAGGAATTGAAGAAAAAAGGAAGAGGTGCAACTGTCGAAAAACTAGCTACAGTTGATGACATTGATATTTCTGTGGTAATATGGTTTGACAACAGAGTTGTGAACCTTGCTTCGACATACGTCGACAGCAAACTGTCTTTTGAAGTCCAACGCTTCAACAAAAAAGAAAAAAGCTGCCAAACTGTATCATATCCAAAGGCTGTCATGACATATTATCGGTATATGGGTGGAGTTGATCTGTTGGATGCTCTTCTTGGGTACTACAGAATACATATCAGATCAAAAAAATTGTACCATAGGATATTCTTCCACATGATCGACATGACGGTTGAAAGGACCTGTTGCCATAATGCCATCCCAGGACGTTCGATTAGATCGCTTAGATCACTTTCCTGTTTGGACCACAAGAGAGCGGTGTAAGGTTCCAGACTGCAATGGAAGATCATATGTGGAGTGCCGAAAATGTAAAGTAAATCTTTGTCTAAATGAAAAAAGAAACTGTTTCACGTTATTCCATACAACATAATTTTTTGAATAAATAGTTTATTTAATTTATTGAAACAATATTTGTTACTTTTCTGCACAATGTGCCATATAATTATAGAAAGATCCAAACAGGAAAAATCTAAATTTTCCACTATTTAAAAAAAAAATCTAAATTCCTGAAACACGTGTTTCTTTAATTATAATTATATATCGCATATATTTTTTTCATGAAAAAAAAAATCATGCAGTAAGGGGTTAATATCAAGTATTCCTGCAATTTCTGCAAAAAAGTTACAGCGCTACGCCTTATTTTTATCAAATTATCTATCAAATTGAAATTCAATATATTAACACAAAAATACTACCGAGAACTCTGCGGTGGATAGAAAATGTTTCATATTTGTGTTGAGGCTCACTCAAAATTACTTGAATACAGGGTGTCTGGTTATCTATTAGTCATACTTTGGGATGTGATTCTTGGTCATTTTCTAAGAAAAAATTCTTTTACAGTAAGTAGAAATATTATCCTTAAAACTACGTTTAAATTGAGCAGATGTTTTTAGGGTTGCCAGTTATTCAATTTCAAATGGGGTTCAATTTTTCTTGCCCGAACAAAATTTTGATTTTTACGTAATTTTTATTTTCAAAAAATGCATAATAAACAAAGTTTTCTTATATTTACCTGACGAACAAAACAATAATAAAATAACTCATTGATAAGTCAACCCAAAAACCCATACATTTTATGATACCTGAGAAAATCCAAAACAGGTAAGAAATCAAATTTTCGGTTTTTTACCTACTTTTATTGCAGCAGTTGACGATTTAAAAATAATTTATTGGTCCTAGTAAGGAAATAGTACTGCATTGTGATGCTGGTCCGAACGGGGTCGGTGGAATTTTATCCCATATAGTTAATGGTGTGGACTCTTCTGAGCAGAATTATTGGCAATTGCACAAGGAGACCCTAGCTATCATATTTACGGTGAAAAAGTTTGATAAATACATTTATGGAAAGCCCTTCACTATATTTTCAGATCACCAATCTTTGCGGGAGGCTTTCAATCCTAGGAAATCTACGCCAGCTGTCGCTGCAGCTAGAATTCATAGGTGGGTTTTTTTCTGAGCTCGGTAGACTCCGGTGGGCAGGGCACCTAGCTTACATGAGTGATGAGGAACCGGCTCGAAAAGTCCTTTGTGGTACATTCTATGGTAGATGGCAGCGTGGTAGACCATGCTTGCGCTGGAGAGATGGCGTAGACCAGGACGCCCGAAGCCTTGGGGTGCGCAACTGGATGGCGTCGTCGGCTCAAGACCGGGATAGGTGGAGAGACCGGACCCCGTTTGTCGAGCCGATGATGATGACGTATCAATATTAGATTGAATACAAAAATGTTTCTCCGATGAGTAACGCCGAGGGGCTTTCCCGTCGTCAAATAAAAGGCGCCACAGATTTAGAAGATGATAGCGTAAAAGCCTTACATTCCATGGGTTATATAAATGTTAAGTTTGAAGATGTTTTTCAAGAAACCGAAAAAGACTGCGGAAAGATCAGTACAAACGGTAAAGACATCATTAAAGAAAATGATGATGGACACAAACTCTATCACTCTTCCTACGGGATTAATTATCGGTAATTTACATCTAAAATACCGCTCCATTCCATCGACAACGACGAAATATAGTCGAGAAATGTTGCGGTAAAATTTACCACAAGTTTCAATTGCCTACTCTTTATTCCTCAATCCATTTTTAACCTTTCCTTCCCGTTGCAGCTCCAAAATGCTTGTAGAGTGCAGCTGAAGCCTGGTATCAATCAACCAGAGTGCGGCTCTCAAGCATATTGGAAATCGCTCCAAAAGGTTTGTTATTTCCTTTATTTCAAAAAAAAAATCACTTGCGCCCATTTTATTTCAGGTACTTTAATAATATTATTTTCATTTTTATTAATTTTTTTAAATTCATTTTATTAATCGCGGTTTGATTAATAAGACCCCAAAACTTTCGTTTTTTACTTCGCGACGCACGCCGGTTATCGTGCAATAAAAGGACATAAAATATTATTTAAAATGAAAAATAATTTAAACTATAACTGGGTCCCAGGAGTTGTTGAAAAAAGAATTGGAAAAGTAGTAAATATTGTTAATATTGATGCACATATATCACAACTCAAGATATGTAAATTAAAAGAAACTTGTTTTGCAGTTTCCAATGTATTTAAAACTAATTCAAAGAATTCAAAGCATGTAAAATTTAAAATTCCAAAAACAAGAAAGTCATCTACTTTACCTATTTATAAGAAAAAGCGGCAATCTGATAGATTTAAAGGAAAAAATAATGTTTATTATAAATAAAATGAAGTCATGTTTAGTATACGTAGATCTAAGCGAATCAAAAATAATTTGTATCTGAAGGAATATTCAGTCATATCCTACCTAAAACATTAGTTTCTAGTAAATAATACTTTGGATTAAGAAAACTTTAAATATGAATTAAAGAAAAAACCTTTTGTGAGTTGAGAGGAGTCATACGTTTGTACACTTTTGTATCACACTGTAACATGATGTACAACAAATCATCACTACTCTTTTTCTCTTCTTCTAGTTATTTATACTAAGCTATGTCAGTTTAGGTAATATGAATAAATAAAATTAGTCTTAAGTCAAATCTCGTTCGTTTCTTTTCTCTTCCGATGATACAAAAAATGTGTAGGCATAGCTATGGCTTTTTTTGCCAAAATTCAAAATATTTTGTATAAAAATTAACAAGACTCAAATAACAAATGAAAACCATCAAAATGAAATGAAAGTTTGTCATATGCAGGCACTTACCAAATTTTCGTAGGTACACTCACAAAAAAAATCGTATAAACCATCAATGAGAATTGATACTATAATTAAATATTATTTTATCTGAGCAATATGCTTCCTCCAAAATTTATTTATTTATTTACAATCCATTAGAGATATATGAATCTACAATTAGACTAACAAAGGTTACAATAGTAAAATTACAAAAAAAAAAAGTTAAAAAAAAAAAAATAATAATTGAATACAAATATTAACATTTGTACAAGCAAT
Organism: Syrphus vitripennis; assembly: GCA_958431115.1. Taxonomy (NCBI): domain Eukaryota; kingdom Metazoa; phylum Arthropoda; class Insecta; order Diptera; family Syrphidae; genus Syrphus; species Syrphus vitripennis. Next base: position 70,080,967 of record OY288108.1, read on the forward strand.
ATAAAATAATTTACTGATTTGATAAATACAACATTAAGTTATTTTTCAAGGTGAGTTTACTTAAATGAAAATTAATGTCAATATTGTTCGAAACAAGATTAGTTTCTCTAACAGCGAGTTATAGGTTCGTTCAGTGCATAGTTTACCCTGTGTTCATTATGTTCATAAGTAGGAAATGGAGTTTATTGAGTTTTTTTTTTTATCTCGATAGGAGGCGCAGAACACAATTGTTTATCCATTTGTTACAAACAATTTAGTAAATAAGACAAACAATTATATTTTTTTACAAGTAAATAATAATCAATTCTGATTCCAATACAGTTTAAATGATCAAAATCGGTTCAGTAGATTTGAAGATATAAGTGTTTAAGAAAAATACTATTAAAAATTTTGATTGCCCATAAAACCGAGGGAAAAACAATGTCAAAAGCTATCAGAATATGCACAAACGGTGAAAAAATATCAACATTTACATTTTCATGGTCCGTTTCAGAAATTTTGACTCATTTACACAAACACAAATGCATTGACACAGGGTTGGAGTAAAAATGCACGGCTACTTGTTGGGGTGCCGAAAGGAATGTTTTGCTACGTTTCTTTCTGTGTAATTTAATAAAAAATATGTACATATAGCTAAAAGTACTAGAATATGGTATTCATCTTCTTAGAAGCCACAAACAAAGGAACATAGTAGCTGTTACTGTAAGCCTTAAAAGATGAATGATTTTTTACTTTGATTTAATTCATTCGATCAAATAAATAATTGAATGAGTCTTTAGGATTTATTGCTTAGCTAGGTTATAATAAAATTAAAAATATAACTTTGAAATACGGGCGCTCAACGTTTCTTTACGCCTTGCCACAACCAACAAAAACTAGACCGTCCCTGTACTAGAATGTTTAAGGCTAACTCTCACCAAGGCCACGGATTTTTTTTTGTTTTGATTTTAATTTTTATGCTTCACCCACGTACACTGTATATGTGTCAAAAGCCTCTTCTTCTATTTCTTATTCTATCTGAATTCCTTGGATTATTTTCCATCCTTTTCTGTTCAGCGAGCTTAACATCCACCCAAATCCTTTCTCTTCAAAAATAGGCAAATTTCATTGAATGAAAACAAAGCAAATAGTTGTTCTTGTATATTAGGTATAAAATATAATATATATAATAATATATAATAAATCATCTCAACTGCAAATGGAGGAGTGTGCTTTTCAGTGATGAAAGCAAATTCAACTTATTTTACTCCGATGCATGGTGCAAGGACAGTGAGGCGCTCAAAAGGCGCTGCAAATGTACTCCCTACAGTTAAGCACGGTGGAGCCTCGGTGATGGTTTGGGGCTGTTTTTCAGGAGCAGGCTGCGGTCCTATACACCAAATCACAGGAATTATGGACCGTTTCCAATATAGGGACATTTTGAAGTCAGTAATGCTTCCATACGCAGATGAAGAAATGCCTCTTCGTTGTGTTTTTCAGCAGGATAATGACCCCAAACATTCTTCAAAGCTGCTAAAAGAGTGGTTTGCAACTAAAAATATTCGTGTCTTAGAATGGCCATCTCAATAACCCGATTTAAACCCAATAGAAAACTTGTGGGCCATTCTAAAAAGATGGGTTGGGAAAAAAAGCACACGTCAACAACTTCTTTTTGCAGCTTTGAAAAATGAATAGGAGAATATTCCTGCTTCTCTTTTCGAGAATTTAATCCAGCTAATGCATCGTCGATGCCGAGCAGTGATAAAAACAGGGGTTACTGGACAAAATATTAAATGAATAATAAAAGTTAATTGCAAAAAAATAAAATCCGGTTAGTTTTCACATTAAAATTTTGAATTAACTTTAATTTTTTGATTTTTTTTTGTTTTGATGGATAAAGTTTCGTGGTTTTTGTTTCAAATAATAAAATTGTTCAATAAAAATGGGAAAAAATTGCAAACATTTGATTTTTTCATTTTTATATCAAAAATCAACAATCAATGCAGTTTATCAAAAAAGTCCGGAATGTTTTTCATACCACTGTGCCTCTTATTCACAAATTTAATATACCTTGCTCTCTCATCACTATTTTTGACAATTCCGAAGTTGTATAGAAACAAAAGTTACTGAGAGCGTAGTATATAAACAATTTTTACTGACAGCATAATATATCAAAATATTGCTATTACAAAAATAGAAAGAGATTAACTCGACAGAAGCGCAACAATCGAATGTTGTTTATAATAGTACTATAGATTTAATATACAAAATACGCACTTAATTTCTTGCACGGTTTATTTACGTGTTATGTTAGCAAAACTTTCAAACTAAATACCTTTGTAAATAGAAAAACATAGTACTATCATGGTAGCAGCGAATGGGGGACATCTAAAGTATTGGGGCAATCCTTTCTCTTTTTTTTTTGTGGAGAGCTTATGGAGGTTTTAATTGATATTTATTGCAGTCGAAATAACATTCTCCTCTTGTCCCTACCCCAATTTCCGATGCTTGAAAGACTCCACACATGGAATTCTACACCTAAGAAATGCAGCGCCACCACAAGGATAGGGCAACATCAAAAAATACTCGCCGTGGCAGTACCTACTCTGTTTTTCATATACAAAGTAAATACTATTTAAATTTTATTTGAGAAAGCTTTTAATCCTTAAATGTTCAATCAATAGCTTTAAACTAAATATTCAAATAAATCCAACTGCCACTTACCGCTTTACGTTTATCCGCCTCCGATACCGCAGAATTAGACCTATGTCTGAACAAATCCATAACCTTGGTCATTGGTGAGCGCGTAACATCAACTCGACGCACTGCGGTCACTGTGTGGTAATACTGAAACAAAATGATAATTGATAATTTTACAACTTATTTAGTTTTTAAAAGTTTAAGGGCATACCTGTGCATCGCTGCCTTGATGTGGATGCGCAGAGCCATCCTTCAGCTTAGGGGTTGGAGGCGGATGTCTGTGTCCAATCAAACCAGTGTTTTGCATTGCTGTTTTCATTGTTGCCATTATACCACCACCGGCAACAGAGCCACTATGATTACTTCCGGTACTGCTGTTATCACGTTCTGAGCTGCTTACTGTTTTGCTACCGGCCGTAGACGATGGAGCAGTCAAAGTCACATCTTTAACTTTTTTCGATTCTGATCTGCCTCGTGGTCGGAATACGTCGAATATAGTAGGCCGACGATTAGGACTTGCAATTCCATGTACTGTTGACTGATTTAACACTGGAGAATCTTCACCACTTCGTCTTCGCTCTAAGGAGCCCGATCGTGGTGCTACGCGTTCAGTACTACGTGACATTTTCTCCTGATTTCGATTGAACTTTTCGAGTTTGGCGGCTTCACGTTCCAGACGACGAGCGGTTTCACGTTCAATTTTGCGAACTTCTTTCTCATTGCGACGTAGCTCTTTCTCTTGCCGTCTAGCTTCTTTTTCCATTTTTTTTGCAGTCCTGCGCGCTTCTTTTGAGTTCGGTTCAACTGGAGCACTTGCTGGCCGGGATCCTCCGGGAATTTTTCCATCATGTTCCTGAAATGCATATTAATCTCAGAGTTAAAAAAGACGAATACATACATTTTTGTGGACAATATTAAAATCCATTAATTAAATAGAAGTTAGATGCATATTATGCGTACAGACGTAGAGTTCAGAACAATGTGGCTTTGTATATGAAAACTATAGTACTATCATGGCGAGTTTTTTTTAGGGTTGCACGGATCCTGGTGGTGGCGCTGCAAAACTTGAGGTGTAAAATCCGATTTGAGGAGTCTTTAAGCGTCGAAAATTGGTGGTAGGGGCAAGAGGAGACTATTTTTTGGATTATTGCATCAAAAAAATATAAATAAATATCATTTAAAACCTCCATAAGCTCTCCGCAAAAAAGAAAGAGTAAGGGTTGCAGGCATACTTTAGATGTCGCCCCATTCGACTTCCACCATGAGAGTACTATAGTTTTCATATACAAAGGAATTTGTGTATTGTCTTGTGTGTATTTGAGGTTCAGATGAGAATGACAGGTGGTGGAACATTTTTTTTCATAGCGGGGCATTGTATATCAATTTGCATAGTACTCTCATGAACACGTTCCACACGTCGGCCACCTAGCGATCACACCCCTAACTAATTTTCTGGTTGCTGTTTCTGTGTATATACAAGTGCGCCCTCAGAAGACCACACCACACAACTCAAAAATCATCGTGATGATAGTACTATAAGTTTTACATATATACAATGTAGCGGGGTTAGAATTACGCACGTACACATATTTCAATATGATGTGTGCTGTGGGAATGAAATGTTTCTTGTGTGACATGAACAAGAGATTGAGGTAGGTCTAGTGATGTGCATGTGCTGTGATTTTTTGTATATTTTTTGTTTTGTTTTTTTGCTTTCTACCTAACGATCATAATTATTATAAGAAAAGGATTGTTACAGCTGGTTGTTGTTGCTGTTTGTATTTTTTTCCAGCTGAAATTCGTTCCGGGTTTCAACTGAAATTCTAGCAACATGCAATAAAATAGAAAAGTAAACTCTCGTGCGCATCAGTTCGCTTTCTCTATTTTTCTTCATTATGCCAAGTTGTGCTTTATGTAATAAAGTTGAACCCATTGATTATTTTTCGTGTGGTATCTGTATTGCATTTTACTTGTGCAAAAACCAAGAAAACCGATTACAACTACATAAAATCCAAAAAAAAACTTCTTTATCAAATGTGATAACTGCCTTACAAGTGTGCTAAATAATTATAGGTATTGTTAATATTGATGATTTTGTGCAAGGTATACTGGTAAATTTAAATTGCCTAGAGAATGATTTTCCCCTGTTGTGTAATATAGACAGTGAAGTGGGTGTGTCAACTAGAAGTATGACCAAAGAAAAGGTTATTGACCTTAGAAGATAACAATCAAAATAAAAAGTGTCCCCTTTGCACAATAGAAAATTATCTACCTCATCCTCAACCTTACCCGAATCACCTGCTCTGACTCATAACTCTCGTCCACCGTCCACTAGTATGAACAAGAACAAGAGTTCAATAAGAAACAATATAAACAACCCGGGCTTTTCAACCACAGCCGCTCACGTCTCATCTCCTGCTCTTATCAATAAACATAAATTCAGTGACGATAGAAAGAATGGTGAAAGAGAAGGAAAATATTGCGTTGGATGTTGTTGATGCTAATAAGGTTGCTGATAAAGGTTTCGCTGCCGCTTTGACTACCATAACCATTGTCGATGGTGATGCAACTTTCGCTACTGCTGCTGTTGTTGTTGGTAACGATAATGCTGTTTAATACTACGTTTTCACCAAGAGCTAAATCGCGATTTAAGTAGATTATCCATGAATGAATGAATGATTACGGGTATATTTGCACTGCGACCTTAAGATCTATTGTGCCCCTAGATTATCCATTAATCTTGTACAAATCTCGAAGATTTACCATATTAATAAATCTTTAGATTTCAAGGAGATTTCAAATAAATCTTGTATAAATCTTCATGGACAAATAGTTTCGAAAACCGAACATCCCTAAATTCATATTCTCTTTGTGTTGTGGAACGTATTCCACATTTTTTTTTGCTCTGTTTGACACAGATGGAACCCTCTATCTCACTCACTTCATAAGAAATAATAGAACGCCATTTAAATTTTCAAGGAAGCTGTCAAATTTAATCTTATTTAAATCTTTTTAATGTGGTGGAAACACTTCAGAAGATTTACTAATCCACAACGAGATTAACCTTTGGTGAAAACGTAGTATAAGATCTCGTTGTCAATGCTGCTGATGGTGATTCAGTTTCTGCTTATAATTTTGTTGGTGGTACTACTGTTGTTGGCATTTCTTCAGAACTTAACTGCCTTCCTCTCCCAAGGCTAGATATTATAGCCAATGTAAACATAAACAAAATTAATGGGATCGACGGGCGGCGTTGCTGATGTTACTTCTGCCTGGCCTGCTGCTTCTGATGGTGTTGTTGGTGTTGGTTGGCACTGGGAATTCCGATGTTCTCAACCCTATCCCTTCTCCACTGCCTAATGATCTCTCTTATAACATCGATGATTTAAATAACAAAAATAAGAAAATCAAAGTCCGAAGAGAAAAAAAAGAAGTACAAATTATGACTGTTTAATGGGTAGTGGAATTAGTGATTTAAATACTTTGAAATCTTCTGTTTGGTTACACATTTCAAAACTTTACGTGGACACCAAACCTGAAGACTTAATCAAACATGTACATATCTGTTCAGTCTGAAATTTCCAAAACCCATTTTAAATATTTCAGACTAATTAAAAAGGTTTATCTCTTTCCGATGTCTCTCATGTGAACTTTAAAGTGAGGGTATTGATTGTTACAATAAACTCATGAGTTACTCTTCTATACGACCTATGTTTGTTAAGGTGAAAGAGTTCATTGAATATCCAAAAAATGACGAGGTGGGTCAGTCTATAAATCTGACGTAAGGAAATATAAACCAAACTCCATTCCTGGACCTTCAAATTCATCTATAAAGGAACTCAACGTTGGTATTAGAACCAAATTAGAATCTTTGTATCTTACTTTTGTATCTTGTTCATATGATATTATATTATTAACTAAAACTTGGTTAATAGAAAATCAATTAAAATCCGAGTTATTTAACTCAGATTATACTGTATTTAGAACAGATAGATCTTGCTTAATTACTGATAAGGACAGAGGGGCTGGTGTTCTAATCGCCATGCGTTCGTCTTTGTCATGTAAAGAAGAAGAAATTGATTGTTACAATGAATTTATGAATTTATGCGTTGATTACTTATCCCCTTTTGGAATTCTAACTACGAATCTGACCTCTCAAGACATCTCTATTCCTTCGTTTTACAGCCTGGCCACATCGGGTCAAAATCGTGGCTAATATCTCAACTTTATATTTAAAACAAATCTTTTGTTTACTTCAATCCCTACTTGCTACATTTATTGGGAACTCATTTATTTTTTACTTTATTGTAAAATCCTGCTCATGAATACGTCAATTTCTTATATTATATTCACCTATGGGTTGTCAGTACTTTACTTAAGTTATAATATTAAGAAATTTCCACTAACCACTTTCACTTATCTTTCTTTTTTTTAAATCATCTTACTTAAAAATTACTATATTTCTACTAAAAGAAAAATTTATAAAATAAATTCAGTAAGATTTTGTTCATTAATGTTAAAATGTTCATTTGCTATTGTTTTACTGTTGTATCTACACAGGGCCGGCCCTACCATATGTATGTGCAAGATGTGCAAATGCACAGGGCGCAGAGCTGCAGGGACGCAAACTCACAAGAAAACTACATTCATATGTTTTTATTCTTTTTATATTAACCTGCTTTATTTTTTTTTTTTTATTATTTTTTTTTACTATGTCACTATCAAATAATTTCTTAACATGCGAATTAAACCATTTTATCATTTTGCAAAAGAAAATCCTTCGTATAAGCGAAAGGTGCATGGGAACTCTCGATCACAAATTGTCACTTAATATTGTCTGATAGACATCTTCAAATCACGAACGTAATATTAAAGAACATTATTATGTATATACCAAAGTATTTAACGGTGAAGAGTCCAGTTGCAAAGTACAAAAACATACTATTTAAAACAATAACAATATATTTATGGAGGCTTTCCGTTTCCATTCCCATTGCGCTTTTTTATGGAATTCTCTTGATTGGTTAACATTTCTATAGTGAGAAGTAGGCATACTTTGTTGAAGAACATCGCATCAAAGCAAAAGTTGCATAAGAACTTTTGGTTTTTGCATCAACATTTTGAGTATTTTGAATTTGGTCGTCATCAGGAATATAATAACATACCTCCAACTTGTGAATCATCAATATAAATATTATTAATCAAACAGAATTATAAAAAAAAACATAATTGGGTATAACAATTATTAAAAAGCGCTAAACGGGCAAGTTCATAGCAGCCGATAGCATGTTAACGTGTTTTTTAGAGTAAGTTTGTTAAAAAGTAAGTATTTTTTTGAGAATGAGTACTAAATTATATATTAAATTAAAGATGAGATGTAGAGCTTTAAAATAATGCAAAAAAAAAAATAGATGTCATTACTGATTTTTTAAAGATATCTGTGTTCAAAAGGTAAGTAAAAAAAACATAATTTTTAAGACGTTTATACTAAATATTTGAAAAAATATTGTTGGTAGGAAAATAGTTTTGAATTCATTAAAAAGATAGAAAAAATATCTTTCATTTGATACCAATTTCTGAGTTAACCAACTTCAAAAGCGAATATCTCGAAAATCCCATTGACAATTTTGGAAATATTGCACCCACATAACGTGCTAGATTTCACCTTTCATTTGATACCACTTTCATTAGTGAACGCACTGGGCCCAAAAGTGGTGCATCTCCAAAAAAATTATTCAATTCTCTTGTATTTTTATGTGAAACAGCGAATTTTTAAAACCTCTGCATAAAATAAAATTTCATTAATTTAGCTAAGACACAAATCATTGGATTCTATTTGTTCTCCAAATGAACGATAGTTTTCATGGAAAATAAAACAAAAAAACCAAACAGTATGATGCATACAATTTGGCAGTAGGTAATATACAATACAACTGTACTATTGCCTGATGTTTGTGTAGTGTTCAAGTTTTGTGGTAATTTCTTTTGTCTTTTGTATTTACTGCTTGTTATTTTTTTTATATTTTATGTGTACTGGTACTCTGTAATTATTATTTACGTTATTATTATTATTATCATTAGTATTATAATTATAATTATTATAATTATAATTATAATTACAATTATGGAAGACCGTTGTGAAGATTTTATAAGAGACGTTGAGAATAGATTCCCCTATAATTACCCGGGTCCAATAAGGAATCTTTTTTATGTATTGGATAAATAATTGCATCACGGAATTCATCAGGGAAAAGCTCATAATCCATTACTTTGTTAAAAAGAGTAGCTAGTTTGTCCGTGAAGTTAGTTGACGCACATTTATAGAATTCCAGGGAAATAGCATTAGCGCCTAGAGAAGTCGTGTTGAGTTGCTCATTGAAGAGGTCGCGCAATGAATTTATTTCGAGCTTGGAATAGATTCTTCAAGTTTTACCGTTTAGTTCCCATGCTAAATTCCAGAATTCCGATGAATTTTCACAAAGGGCTAGCCTGTATGCTTGCTGCTCACTGTAAGTTTTTTTCTTTTTCATTTTGGAAAGTGTCTCAAATCTCCTATTTGCTTCCATATAGTTAATTTTAAACAAATTATGGTTAGAGTACCTGAATAGTCCCGGAAAAAATCCTCGTTTCAAACCCTCCTAGTGGGTGCCGGGCGGTAATGATCACCACAAAGGTCAGGCTGAATTGCTGAAGTTTCCTACTCTTCAATAGTAGCAACCTTTGGCAATGCAATTTGACCATAATTACGGGGTCCATAATTTCAGTGGTGGTGTGAGCGTTTTTTACATAATGCGTGCCGAAGAATGAAAGGCTGGGGGGGTAAAGCAGTCGCGAACGAGCTCATTCGGATGCCCTGGCCGGGTCTGTCTTAAATCTTGCCTTACCCCGGGATATCGGCTCTGTGGGGCTGACCTCTTTTTTCCGAGGTCTTCCAAACCCTCAGGGAGCATAGCTAGTACCAGCCATAGTACTCCTGTGCTTCCTAAACCGATTGATACTGCCAAGCCATCGTGCAGCAAAATCTTCCGGCGTTCTGCTAAAGAACCAGTTAATAAGGGCCTGTATTCGTTGAAGAATACAAGTCTTCTGGCACACTAAGATAAAGCCGTCAAACGAAACAGGTCTCAAGAAGAGCCCTTACTTTCTAAAAAGAAGAGTAAATTTGACGGAAAAAAAAGTGAAGGAGGGGGCCAAATCATCCAGAGCGGCGCAACCGCCTAGTCTAAGCGAGAGACGACCTCCAGGTAGCGGTTGTAGATGAGCTCTCCACCAATAAGAAAGGTCTGCTATCGGTGTGGAGGTCTTCTGAGGTGGTCTTCTCTTACACTTGACCACTAGTGAAGGACACTATCCAAGTTTCGACTCGGGTGAGATGCTCAGGGGATACAGGGTGATCAAGTGCGAGAATGTGTTTTCGAAGGATTTGGTTGCCTCTCATGAGTATTAAGCCAAGTGGGCAGCTGGGCTTTAATCAAGGCGGAGGAGCCGCAAAAGACCAGTATTTCACATCTGGTGAGGATCAGCGAGGATAGCAGAGGGGCTCTTGAGAAGGCCGGTTTTAAACTGCGTTTCGGCATCAGGCATGCCAGAATAAAAATCCTGGAGAATCAGGGACCAGATGCCGATAAAGTGGATGGCGCTGAGTTCAACGCCGCTGTCGACAAATCAGTGGTTTCAGACAAAGCGGGAAATCCTTCGAATTAAAAAACGCGCTGAAGATCATCCAAATTAATCTGAAGCACTCTAAATGTGCTTCAGATAATCTAAGAATTTTCCTAAGTGAGGAAAATATCTACATTGGCGTTTTCCAAGGACCGTGGGTTAATGGCCTCAAAGTGAGGGGCCTCCAAGATAACCAGTACGACCTTTTATATAAATCAGTAGCCCCTGAACAAGGTAATCCTAGAACTTGTATCTTAGCTAAAAAACACTTAAAAGGTTTTTTGTTTCCCAATTTTAGTACTCCCGATTTAACAGTTGTCAGGGTGGATTTAACAGTTGTCAGGATGGAAGACAAAGAGAAAACGGACTACTGGTTGCATCTGGCTTCTGCGACCACAACCGACAATCACCGCCTGAGGAGGTGAAGACCCTGGTGGATGCAGCAAAACTGCAGAAGACGAACTTCCTGATTGGATGTGATGCGAACGCACGGCATTCTCTCTGGGGTAGTTCTGAAATCAACGAACGAGGTGAGTCTCTTTTTGCTTTTATTATTAATAACAATTTAACTGTTTGTAACAGAGGTGATACACCCATCTTTGTTTTCCCAAGTTCGGAAAATTACGACGGACGGTTGGGAAGATGTACTTGATATCACTTTTACAAACAACTGTAAATTGGTGGTGGAAAACTGGAGAGTATCTTCTGTACGCTCCTACGCGGATCATAGATGGATCCTTTTTAACATAGGTTTCAAGGTAGAAACCCCTCCCTCTTATAGAAACCCTAAAAGAACTAACTGGAAGAAACTCAGTCAGATCACTAAATCCAAACTAGGCAAATTACCAATTACTAGAGTAGAAACTGTGGAAGTTCTTGAGTCTAAGGTAAAGACCTTCGAGGCAGCCATTAAAACTGCTTTCAAGGTCTCTTGTCAACTTAAATATAGCCGCAAAAATTTCCCTCCTTGGTGGAACGAAGATTTTTCGGTATTAAGAAAAATGACCAGAAAGATCTTCAATATCTGTCAGAAGGAAAAATTCTTTCAACCTTATAAAGACTGTCTCGAAGAGTACAAGAGAGCCATAGCAGATTCCAAGAAGCTTGGTTGGAGAAAATACTGTCATTCCATAGAAGACATTAAGGATTCTGCCAGACTAAGCAAAGTGTTATAGAAGGAACATTGCAATCCCTCGTTCCTAAAAAAATCTGACGGTCACTGGACAGCCTCTCCTGAGTCCTTGGAAGTGCTAATGACACTACATTTTCCGGGCTGCGAGAATAGCAACCCCGAAATGCTGAGTACTATAAGCACCTATTCAGCTCAGAAGGAGCTAATCAATTCCGTTCTAACAGGAGATAGTATTTCACGGGTCATTAATACTTTCTCCCCTTATAAACCAGGCCTTGATGGCATAATACGAATTATGCTGCAGAAACTGCAAGAAATAGTAGTGCCCTGGCTTGAAATGATCTTCAAGGGTTGCCTCTATCTCAATCATGTACCCGAGTCATGGAGACATGTTAGAGTGGTCTTTATTCCGTTGGTAAGCGAGGTCATGAAACCGCGAAGGATTTCAGACCTATTAGCTTAACATCTTTTGTTTTGAAGACACTAGAGCTCATCCTTAATACTCATATAAGAGTTTTACTAGAGGGTCGTCCTCTTGATGTATCCCAGCATGCATACCTCAAAGGCAATTCTACTGAGACTGTCCTGCATGAAGTTATGCGTACAATCGAGAGGACAATTCACTACAAAGAATATACCCTCGCAACCTTCCTAGACGTGGAGGTTCCGTTCAATAACGTCCTAACTGAACCCATTCGGGAATCACTTACTCACTTCGGCGTAGATGGATTCATATCAAAATGGATCATTTCTATGCTAAGTGACAGAAAGATTCAGGCTTCGTTAGGAAACACTACTGCTACTTAATATGTTAGTAGAGGAACACCCCAAGGTGGTGTTCTCTCCCCTCTTCTGTGGCTTCTAGTCATGAACAAAATACTCGTCAAGTTAAGAGGTAGTGGTGGTAAAGCAGTAGCGTATGCTGATGATGTGGTTTTATTGGTCTCAGGATAGTTTATCACAGTGATTAGCGAAATCACTGAGTCAGCTCTGAAAAAAGTTAGCAACTGGGCCGCAAGTAGTGGACTTGGTGTAAATCAGAGTAAAACGGAACTGGTGCTCTTTACTACCAAAACTAAAATACCTACCTTCACCCCACCTCGACTTAACGGCCAAACTCTATTTCTATCTTCCAAAGCTAAATACCTTGGGGTTATTCTTGACCCCAAATTGAACTGCATTGCTTTCTATGCCTGCAGGAAAACATTCGGTAAGAAGTGGGGCCTACAATCTACGATGATTCTGTGGACTAACACTGCTGTGGTTCGACCAATCTTGTCATACGGATCGATTGTGTGGTGGCCTGCACTTAGCAAACAATATAACATTAATAAACTTAAGAAGGTTCAAAGAACGGCTAGCGTTGGCACTACGGGAGCTATTCGATCCTTCCCAACAGATGCCCTTAACGTTATCCTGGACCTTCCACCACTCGACCTTCACATAAAATATCTAGCAGCATGCAGTGCTGTAAGACTCAAAGAATCAAACTGCTGGTCTTTCAAGCCCTATGGCCATGGAAATATCACAAAATTGATTCCTCTGGATATTTTTTGGGCTAACACCGACTACTGCATACGGCATACCCCTTCTCAGACTCACTGAAGATTTGAAAGTTGTTTTTCCTACAAGAGTTGATTGGAAAAACGATAGTGTGACGAAAGACTTTGACACAACAATCTTTACTGATGGGTCTAAGATGGAGTGCGGCGTTGGTTCAGGAATCTTTTCCGAGGCACTTAACATCTCTAAGTGTTTTAGACTACCAGACTTTGCAAATGTATTTCAAGCTGAACTACTAGCAATTAGAGAAGCATGCAAATTGCTCAAGTTAAACCAAAATCAATCTGGAAACATAGCAATCTGCTCTGACAGCCAGGCGGTCATTAAGGCCATCAAATCAACTGCATTAACTTCATTACTTGTCCAGCAATGTCGAGACGAACTATTCAGTCTAGCCATTGAACGCCGGGTCACTCTCATCTGGGTTCGAGGTCATAGTGACATAGAGGGTAATGAACAGTTGACGAGTTGACCCGACAAGGATCGGGCCCTTCACAGCTCACTAGCGGTAAATACTAATATCCCTCTTGGTGCTGTGAGGGGACGCATTTTCTCGATTTTTCTCAATGAATCCAACCTTAGGTGGAGCAGTCTTACAAACTGTGTCATATCAAGAAAGATTTGGCCTACCTATAACCTTTTTCGTTCTAAAGATCTATTATGTAGACCCAGGCACGGCATTGTTGGAGCTGTGGAGACCCACAAGAAAAAGAAACTGTGGTTCATTTTCTCTGCAACTGTCCCGCCTTAGCCAATTCTAGATTGACTTCCTTTCGGAAGGCATTCCTTGATGACCCAAGTGAGCTTTCTGAGGAGAAAATCAAAGATCTGATTATCTTTCTGAATGCGACGAAATTGCTTTAATAAAAGTTCTAAAAAAACATATAATTTCATTCTAAATCCCTACTAGGTTGACACGAGTAAATGGTATCAAAACGGCGCTTCCCAGCGCTAATTGAGACTACCTGAATAGTCTTAGCCAGGCAAAGGATGTTTTACGAGCTTTCTGGCACTCCTCATCAAACCTTGCTTACTCGCACTTCTGGCACTGGGTATTGGCGGATAAGACGTTTTTATTGCATGTTCAAGAGCAACAAAATCCAAGACTGAATGCTCATCAAGATAAGAGTCAAGAAGGTGTCTAAAAGCTTCCGTTTTATCTGTTTTCCATTTCATTCGAGGAGGAAGATTCATTTTAATAATGTCCTCGTTACGCTGACTCTGTGTTTAAAAGGTTACAAGTAAAGAAGATGGTCAGAGTACGAAAGGTCAACCTTTAACCTTTTTCGCTGAAAAAAAAAAAATCAAAAATGGTCAATGCAAAAATAAATTCGATTGACATTAATGCACATCCACATGAATAATAGCTTACAAAATACTAACGGTTATACAAACGGGCATTCTGATTGATAAAATTGCAGATGGAAATTATTTTTTTCTCTCAAAAAGAAAAAAACTCTGTGGTTAACCGTAACCTTGAAAAATAAAGGTTACTCTCAGATCTTGACGGATATTTTTTTTGGTTGAAAATAAAGGTTATTGAGTGAGTATTTATGAAAAGCTCATCACATGACAGTTCAAAAGGTTGGGATCTCTGTTTTCTTTTTTTTTTATCTGCATAAATATGCATGTTTTTCTTACTTTTATTTATTTCAAGATTCAGGAACAATTGTTTGTTTATTTAGCAATGACATTTTTCATCTACTAGTTACATATAGTGTAAGTTGCATGATTTAAAATCATTCGCAGCCTACGCGCCATAGCCTTTTATGACACCTTATGCAAACCAATAAATAAAAAAATGCTAAGCCTCTAAATATAAGTAGGTATACTCGTATATGGAAACTTCATTGAGTGGCAACTCTGGTGTTTTTGACATTAAGAAGTGTTTTTATTAAGCTCTTGAAATTTATATTTTTATAGTGTTTTCTAGTAAAACTGTTGAAATACTTGATAAATTTGTACTTGCGATCAAAATTGTTTTGTATTTAAGTTTTGATATTGTTGTTTACTGAAAATAGTTTGTAATAAATTTTCATTCTATCTTATATTCTCAGTTGAATAAGTTGTTTATTTTTTTACTATGCTAAAAAAACTATTAATTCATCTGTTGAAAAGCTACACCAAATTAGGTGATATTAATTTCATTCATTTTCCTTACAAATATAGGTATCGTGCAAATTGAATATGGGCAAAGGCTGCTTAACTAGAACACCACTATCAAGCGCCAACAACTCTTATAAAAATCGAATGTATGAATGTGGTGGACTGTAAAGCAATGATGGAAAGTTCTTTAAGTACTCTTCTTGATGAGCGTTTGAAAAATTTGCCAACTAAGTCCGACCTAACGGATATAACGAACAAAATACATTCTTTAGAAGATACAAATCGTACGCTTGAATGCAAACTGCAAAATGTTGAGAGTAGATGCTTGTCCCTTGAACGTCAAATCGACTACCTCGAAAGAAAAACCACCGAGAGGAACTTGGTACTTCACATTCCGTCTCAGGAGAACAATGAACTTGTGATCTCTCAAGCCAAAAACCTGTGTTTGGACCTAACTCAAAAAAATAATCCAGAAAGAATTGCACGTGCAAAAGTAATTCCCTCTAGAGATAATAGAGTGGCCAACATCATTGTAGAAATACAGATTGTGGAAGATGTTGCGCGGGCCTTGAAATCTGCCACCAAATTGCGAGACACCGGCATTTCTATTCACCGCAATTACTCAAAAGCAGCTAGAGAAAAATGAAAACTACTACAACAAAACAATCAAGGTAGCGGAGCACGAATTTAAAGTGGTGCAATCCTTTAAATACCTTGGGTTAATAGTAGCAGCCGATAATTATATAGAAGAAATACGCGGGCGGCTGCTCAATTCAAACAAAGCCTACTATAGTCTGTAAAAGCTCTTCAAATCCAGAAATCTCACCATAACTTCAAAACTGCTGCTGTACAGGACCATGGTCCTGTTAATTTTTTAATTTTGTTTTTAAATTTTAACACGGATAAACAGGCATATTGGAAGACATTTCTTTAAATGAAATAAAAAATTAATAGGTGCCTACCATCTTTTAATATAATTTTGGGCCTTAATTAAAATTGCAATATTGCAAAATAATTTTTTGTATCTAAAACCTTTTTGCATCAGGTATGCAGGTAACTATTTTTTATGGAAAGGTTAGAATAATAAAGGATTTCATACCTAATCTATCATAAAAAAAGAGCTAAGAGATTTTTCGCACAATTAATCCATTGAAGATTATACTTAAAGGATTAAAATATTTCCACCAGCCAAAAAAATGGGATTAGGATGACGACTTTTGGGAAACTCAAATGGTGAATAAACTTTCATCTTTATATATGGATTGGCTTTTACCAGAGCTAGTAGATCCACTGGTCCCTCTTGTTATGAAAGTACGTGCTCGTGTTCCCTTTAATAAGTGAGAAAGGGTTGTTTTTTTTTTGTCTTTCTTCTTTTATATGTGTAGGTATTTATGGATTTTAATAATAATTATGAAACAAAAATAAACTAAAATAAAATAAATAAACAAATTCAAGTAGGTATAGTTTAAAATAAATGTCAAATTAATCATTAAATAGAAATTAAATTTAATATTGAATTAAATTGATTTACTTATTACTTTATTATTTTGACACTTCAATGACCCTTCTTGATATAAAATACACAATGGTTTTGCTTTCATTCCATTTGACTGGAAATTGTTTTTATCGAATCATTAAATTATTCATCCATCAATTTAAATCAATATTAAATTTTGTTTCTATTCAATGAAGGATTTGACATTTGTTTTAAACTATACCTACTTGAATTTATTTATTTATTTTATTTTTTTTTAGTTGATTTTTGTTTCACAATTATTAAAATCTATAAATATACATATAAAAGAAGAAAGACAAAAAGAAACAACCCTTTCTGAGTTATTCAAGGGAGCATGTACTTTCATACCACGAGGAACCCCTGGATCTACTAGCTCTGGTAAAAGCCAATCCATATAAAAAGATGAAAGTTAAGTCACCATTTGAGTTTCCCAAAAATCGTCTTCCTTTTCAACTCTTTCAACGTAAAGATCATATTCGCAGCTAGTCCAAACTGCGAATAAGACTTCTTTATTTTTTTTAACTTACAAAAATACTTTAACAGTAACTATACAGTCAGCAGTTAGTACTTACTTTTAGACTTGGCAGTTAAAAAAAGCAGTTAATTGACTAAAAGCAAATCAAAGAACAAGTAAAGAGGTACATATGTACAGTATGTATACTAATGTCGTTTTCAATTGGCAATCCGGAATTGGTTTTAGATTCGGAATCCCAATTGAACAGTTTTTTTCGATTCTGAAAAATTTGATGTTTGGTGTGAGAGTATTAGTATTTCAAGCAATCACTTCACAGTTGTAAATTTTAAAAAATATGACAATTATCAAGCGTGACATTAAATCTTTGAATGTGTGAGTGATTCTGTTTTTGCTTCTGATTTCAAATCCAGAAGAGAAATTCTCTTTTTTTTAGAATTAGAACTGTCACTTTTGCCCAATTGAACGCATTCAGAATGCTTTTTTCTACTTCCAGATTGCCAATTGAAAACGACATAACTGGTCCTTGACTAATATGTCAGACTAAATAAATTGGAGGTGGTTAATTATTTATTAAGAAAAAATTTCTCAAAATATGAATGAAAGTCTAAAATAATAATTTATTATTAATGCTGTAAATTGTAATTACTTTTTTTTCAAAACAATAGTTTTACGTTTTTTTACATAATTTCTTTTTCAAGTCGTTCAATTTCAACTTCTCGTTCTAAACTATTATAACATATCTATTGTATTTTTCTCAAAAAGTTAGAGTAAATAGAGAAGAGATACATTCATGTATACATTTACAATACATTGTTCTAATAATTAAATAATATTTTGTTTTTCTTCAATGATATGATGATTCAGTTTTAGAAAAAAACCCGATGCTTCTATTCCTTGCTTGATTGATATGTATCGGGTGCACAGTACACGTCATATAGAAGGTATTATATTGCGCAGGTTTTCAAAAACGAGACCTGTCAAAAGGGTAATAAAGATGGCCGGCATGGTGATATGACAGAGTATTAACAGATTTAGATTAGATTAGATAGATTTTATTTTCATTATTTCTTAACATATTTACAGATTACAAAATCAATATTAGCATGGCAATGCCGTCTGCCAGGTTGACAAGATCAAATTAATATATAATAAAATAAATATAATAAAGCTCATTGGTTTTCCCATTATTTTAAAAGGCAAGAAATTAATAAACAAAAATGTCTGAATTTGTATTATTCTTAACTCGATGTGTTTTTAGAAGCTTTCGCAGAGTATTCTGTTCCGATATGATGCAGCCACTTTGCAATACCCAAAAAGTTTATCCACCGTCATCTCATTTAAAAGTCTTATCATTTCCTCTTCCGTAAGGTAATTAGATCCAAGAAAGACTCTCCTACTTTCTACCAGTACAGGGCATTTTCCTAAGAAGTGAAAAACATCTTCTCTTTCTCGCTGGTTGCATAAACAACATTGTCCTGGAAGATCCTCCCTATGCGGAATATAGTTAAGATGCATGAGCTCCCCTCGAAGTATTAACACATAAACAAAACAACAAAATTCCAGTATGGCCGAATAGGTGATATTGTAAACAACAATATCCAACAACAACAAGTATGGCACAACAACAAATGAGGCTACGATTTTGCCAGATGCGCAGTAGAGAACAAAAATGAAAACTTTAATGATATTACCTTCTTTATGTGTACTGTGTATCGGGTGGACGTTATACAGGGCGTAAAAAACACAGTTTTTTGAAAATTATAATTATTTTATTTCCAAAAAAAGAGAAACTAAGGAAGACTATCTATCCCTACTGGTCTTATTGCTTTGTCCGTCACTGTATACATGAGTTTTATTAATTCCGGAACACTCTTAAGCTTTCAGGATGATTTTAAAATCATACCGGAATTGAATTATTACATGTTCATTCCCACATAAATTTAAAGCTCGCTTAAGTTTGCCAGATTTTATTTACAATTTTTTTTTTAATTATCTTTACTTCACTTTCATTTTGCTATCAGCCCCGGAAGTTGATGCAGAAGAGTGTATTAGGAGCATCAAGTATGATAATTTGTCAACTTCAGATTTCGACAACTGTTGGCAAGCTTGTAGCCAATTTAGACTGGATCAAATATATAAAGAGACAACATTACACAACATTTTTGAGGAATGGCTAGATTACAAGAAGCCAGGAGGTTATCGTTTGGTAAGCTTTAACTTCAAGAAATTATATTTAAACTTTGAACCTAAAAAAAATCAAAATCTTAAGATTGACAAGGATTTTGGGGTTATTTTCCGAAATTGCCTAGGAGTTCTTTTGAAGTATCTAGAGCAGGCGGACAATCTAAGAAAGTTTTTATTAGATGAAGAGCACCTACGCCTCCGGGACAAAAATTTACGAAATATGGTGAACCAAATTGATGAAAATGATATTAAAACTGGTAAAATTTTTTAGGTATTAACAATAACTAACTTACTTAAAATTCTTTTACTTTACTTTTTCGTAAAGCGAGACATTTCATCTTCTAGTTGTTTTTTTTTTTTTTTTGAATTTTGTTTTGAAACATAATGGTTGTATGTGTTTGGGGATTTCCAATCAAATCCCGGTAACTAAGTAAATACTTTTTCTTAGCTGCTGTGAGCAGGCAGATGATGGATTGAGGTACTGATAGATAGGTTCATTTCTGTAAATAAAAAGTTCATAACCATATCTTCCTTTGAATTCCAACTCAGAAATATTTGTTTAACTATTTTTTTATAATTATTCATCAAGCTACTAACCTTCTCATAAGATAAGCTTTTATTCTATGAAATCCTTAGATAAAGTTTGGTTAATCTGTGCCCTTGTTTTAAGAAAAAAACATTTTTTCGTTTTTTTATGGATAGTGTTGCAGTAAATTTATTTTGGTGTCTCTACGGGTATTTGATACCAACACAAAAGGGCAGCCGAAAAGATAACTCTGGCAAAAGTAGCACTGTTAGATTTACTATTAAAAGCTCTCAAGAGGCTTTCCTTTTTATTGGGTCAAGCGTTCAAGAGCTCGATGAGGCGAGACGGTACTTTTTTGACCGAGACTTACTGACAGTCTCGTTGGTCTTTCCAGGAAATAAAATCACTCTAAAATTTAAGTTTTAAAGTTTTAAATCGAATATTTCAATGAAATATAAGGCGGCTTTAGGATTGGAATTGTTGTTTCCTATACTAGGACAGGGTGCGCAAAAAACGGATTTAAAGTAAGAGCTTATTCAAAAATTAAAAAATTAAAACAGCAAGCTGGTTTGATAAAGAATAAATAAGTACTTAATTCTGATAAATCAAAGCCTGGTCTATCACCATAATCAGTTTGGAACATTCTTATCAGGACAACCTTTATTGATAGTAGAGAAAATTATATTACAGACTTACAATTTTATGCCCCAGACCCTTTACATGACAATTCTACGCAATAACTATTAAACCACGATAAAAAATAATAATGTTATTTTATGGCAATAGCGTGAAATTTTAATTTTGACATGTAGAAATTAAATTAATCCATTATTAATTATGAACAAAATAAAAACTTACATCCTCTTCTGATGGGGCCTCCGTTGTATCATCTTTAAGCGATTGAGGTGATTCAGGTCTTTTAATCCAAACATCATCAAGATGGCTTATAAAACCTACGGGGGATTTCGGAGAACTATAGCTATCACAATTTTCGAGCGAACTATTACTTATCACTGGTGAACGTATTTCAATCAGTGATCTATCAAAGAACTTTTTATCCATGTGAGGAAATCTACCCGAACTTCTTTGACTAAATAGTGTTTGTACCGAAGAATAACCCCCCGAAGTACATGGAAAACTAATTGTATGTGCATTTGACTTTGAATCCATGTTCTTTAACATTTCTGCTTCCGGCTTAACTTTTAGAATATCTTGATTTTCGAGAGCTTTGGTTACAGTGAATTTACCCCGGTAAATGATCTTTTCGGGACTTGGGCATTTTGGGGTTGCTTTTTCTTCTTCATTGATTCTAAGATCAAAAATCAGGTCTTCAAAAATTTTCTTGGGTTCCTTTTCAGATGGCATTAGTTGGGCCATCACTTCAGGGGGTAAAATTGCCGGTACCGGTGGAGGCGGGGGTGGAGTCGGGGACCTTCGATCCATACCATCCATAATAGCTTGAATATTGCTAGTATTAATTATGTCAATCTTTTGCATAAACTGTTGCCGTAGACGTTCCAGTTCACGAAACTTTTCCACATCCCCACTATCTCTGTGCGGTAATGGTGGTGGAGGAGGTGGTGTTGGCAAAAAAGGCTTCTCTAATTTAATGTCTCCATTTGTTGCCGATTTATCACCATCCTCTTCATCTTCTTCTTTACACTGAGACAGCCGCCGTCTTTCAGTGAAGGGCAAGAGAAAAGTTCGCGTTACAAGAAAATTATTATTAGAAGACTCCTTGCATTTTACATTCGGAGATAAATTGATCGCCGAAATAAGTTCGTCCTCAATGTCACTGTCACTACTTGTCGTGTATTCGATTGAATTACGACTGTAATTCGGAAAGCGGACGACATGGGTAGCGGAAACTTTACTTGTCGAAGGGTCTTCACCGGCACTTTCTGAATCCGATTCGTAACCATCTTGATCTAAATCACCTTCGCAATTGTTTTCGAAGATGTCTTCAGCAACAGCCAATGGAGCCTGGCGTTGTGGTTGCTTTGGTCTTTCATCGTTTTCATGGGGCTCTACGGTTTGCGATGTATTAAAGTTTCCATTTTTCGGGGAATCAGTAACTTCATAATTTGTTGCCATTTAAGGGCAATTTTTTTTGTCTTGTAAGTACTTAATTTTTGATTGAATAAAATTTTTTTTGAGAATAGTTTAATACTTGCTTTTTTTGAATATTTTAAACTATTTTGTACTTTAATAAAATCACATTTGGTATTTAATTATTTGATTTCAGTGGTAAGACTTTTAATTAACACGGAAATATTTTATTTTGAACGGCATTGATGACAAAACTTGCTGCGAACACAATGTTGAGTTATAATAATAACTAAATTAAGGTACGTACGATGATATATATGATGAGAAATATTTCTGTTGTAAATGAAATCGGTTTATGTCTGAAAAGTAAAGTGAAAGATTTGTTATTCATTTGATTGTAGGAAATATAACGAAATGGCATTGATAAACTTTTTCGGTGTATTACTTTTTGACCATTTTCACATGAACATTTTTTTAATATGCGTTCTTCATTTCTTTTATGTATGTTAAAACCAAAGGTACACTCTGAACTGAATAAAACTCTTTAATGATAAAAAGAAAAAAACTGTTTTTCGACATTGCGACTGCACTAATTGTCGTAGTCATGTGGCACCACGGTGTTCACTTTTTTGAATGAAGTAATTGGGAAATAAATTAAAACTTTTGTGGGAAACTAATTCAATTTCTGATTAAATGGCTGTTTGTACGCTACAAAGGCATGGATGAAATTATTTCCTATCTTTCGTGGGAAATAACTTCACTTCAAAAAAGTCAAATTATATCCGACTATTGATGAAGTTATTTCCCGTCCCGTGAATTTATTTGCATGCCCAAATTATACATATCGTTTTATTAAAATGAAAGTAGTTGCATTTAATACCAAAATCTATAAAATAAAAATGATATACTGTTTGTTGGACATTGCATTACATTGCGTTCTCTGTAGAGTAAGATGTCCCTATCTTGCTTCCTCTATCGAGCCGAAACAGTCCAAAATTCCGAAACGATATTAAATCTTCAATCGCGACAATGCAAAAAAAAAACAATGTAGCTATGTCAAAGTAAGGAGATTTATCCAGTAATAATCACTGGCATCACGTGATACCCATGATGAGGATGACATAGGTATACACGACAGAAAATGTCAGCCAATGCTCCACCCATTAAATTACTGCATAAATCTGCAGAATTCGTTTATTAACAAGTTTATAAAAAATATATCTATCGGCATACACTTCAATTTGCGCGGGATCAAAAGAAAAAAGTTTAAATATTTCATCCACGACATCAAAAGTGAAAGACCCTTTAAAGTCGTTCTCTTTGGGTTGGAGGAAACTAAAATCGATGTTCCCAAAACATCGGATTAAAATGCAGACATTAAAATTGTTAAAAAAAGACTATGAACAGTATACAAAATATTTATTTTTTTTTTTGAAAAAAAAGTGTAAACATTGCAGATTCGTACTCAGGTTCGTTGAGAGAAAGAGATCCAAAGAAGACTGAAAAATAAAATCACTCAGTGTCATAATTGTCAAATGTACGGACCAGGGTTGTCAGATTTAAAATAGTGGAATCGCCAAAAGTAAAAAATAAATCGCCAAATTTTAAAATCTTCAACTGTATAAATCAACAAATTCAAAAATTAAATAAAACACTTAACTTAACATGTAATTTTTACATCACTTTTATTTCAAAAACAGAACAAAGATAAACTATACAAGTACATACATATGTATACCTATGTTTGTAAAGAACTTCAACTGCA
This sequence comes from Syrphus vitripennis, assembly GCA_958431115.1. Lineage (NCBI taxonomy): Eukaryota > Metazoa > Arthropoda > Insecta > Diptera > Syrphidae > Syrphus > Syrphus vitripennis. The sequence goes on from OY288108.1 coordinate 70,104,624, forward strand.
AAAAAACTTAAGAGCTAAAAAAAAATAAATAAAATTATAAGGAACTTCAACCGAAAACAAAAAAACAAAATTTTTTTCATATATTTAAGAATTAAACGCCGAAAGCATTTCAGCAGAGGGCTCAAAATTATTGCAGCAAATTTCCTTGACTTTGGAATGAATCCGTACTCGCATTATTGCATTTAATGCCTCTATTTGCATTCTCGACCTACTTTTTCTTTTGAATTAATATTTCTATGAATCCATTCGGCAAATGACAATGAAAAAGATTAAATTCTCAACTAAAAAATAAAAATAAAAAAAAATCTGACAACCATGGTACGGGCACGGCGGGCGAGAGAAATTGAAGTGTAAAAACGTATTGTGCAAATTGCTTTCAACCCCATAACTGCTATTGCCTACTGCCAGATATATTTCTTAATGTGCTAATTGCCAAGGAAATCACAAGTCGAATGACTTAACTGTCCGCGACGAGTAAAATACCTTGAAATTAGAGGTAAAGCGAATCATAAGAAAAGACTGAAGCGCCACCAAAACATCACATTAGAACTCGGCCTAACTACATGAGATCAAACGGTTTGCCGTCCCTTCCGAAACAGAATAGATCTTCTGCGCCTACAGCATCATTGTGAACATCAACAATTGAGCCAAAATGCAAATCCCACTGCACACAACCAAAATTATATTATCAATGATAGTGATCTTTTCACTCAAGATGAACTCTGCTCTCTTACCATGAAGGTAAGCCTAAATATGAAAAATTTAATGTTGTAACCCAGCTTGCGACTAAATATTTTTACAATCATGTCAAGTAAATTAAGCTCTCTCCAGCCACGTAGCCAGGGGGGGGGGCTTAAGGGGCTGAAGCCAACCCCATCCACCCACCTAATAATTAAAAAAAGGCAAAATAAAGCACCCAAATAGGCAAAAAAAGCATTTATTCAAAAAAGAAAGACGAAACATAAATATTAAACTTAATTTTAGTGGCTTTGAATAGGTAGATATAGTAGTTTTTTCGACGCTGCACACGCGCACATCGACAAAACTTTATTCTGTTGCTGTCCCAGTTTATGATTGTCCGTTGAGGAACATGAAAGTACATAGAAGATAGGATTATTTCCGACTTACCTTTTGAAATTCCCACTTACAAATATACTTTCAAACTCCTTCTCCTAACAACATGAATCTTATAAAATCATACGCCTGCACACACTGCTTTTACCTTCTGTGGTCTATTCTACACACACGACTGCTTTTCAACTCACTCCACAAACAAACACAAAATGATAGGAAAAAAAGTTCATCGAAATTAGTCGGGTTATAAAATTCATCGCTGGATAGAACAAATTTGTTATCTTTCCTCTTTGTTTAAATTGTTACATAAAAATGTGCTCCACATTCCCCCTAGTACACCATAAACTAATGTTTTCACCTCACTTGGGTCTTTGCATACCAAATACCACAATGAGTCAACTGTCAACTTCTTTAGGTGTTCTCCATTCCATCTTCTATGAAGATGAAGCAGTCATCATTTCCTTTGATTGACCAATATCCGACCCAGTTTTAATTCCCATATTCATCATTTCCTTAATTACCCACAAAAGTTCCATTCAACTCCAAAGTCGTCAACAACGCGATCAACGATCGCTCCACTTAAACCCATTCACTTTCCCAATACATTAAGAGCCCTTCACCTAAAAGTGGGAACTAAAAGTAGAACCTATTGATCCGAGTTCTTCACCAATGTTAGGTTTAAACATCAGATATACATTCCAAACCAATCCACAAAAAGAACACTCACTACCATTCACTTGGTACTCAGTAAAATATCCAATTAGTGAAAGCAAGACAAAAGTTTATTACGATCGCTAATGTTGAAAAGAGTAAAAATATTTTTCCAGATTCTTTATGTGTACCTACTCATATTTTGTTTTCTATGTACATATGTACATAGTACATATACCTCTCAATAACTATTTTGGTGGGTTTTGGTATTTTTCTGTATTATTCGCTTGCTTGGTGTGACCAAGTAGGCTGCCGTAAAATTTGTTTCATTAATTTTTTTGTGTATGTATATTTTTTTATTTTCACTATGTAAGATTGTAAGTCCTTTCATGGACACTTAATTTGTTGTATTATTCTGCAATACGAAAATTATAAATCGATTTTTGTTCAAGATTTTTAAAATATGAAATAAGCGTTTGAAATACATATGACACTTTTACCCTTTACGTGTCGTAAATTCATAGCAATTGGACATTTGACAATTTGACTGATTGAGATTTGTTTTTGCTTTTACATAAGGCGATTGAGAAGAAAAAAAATTCAGACGAAAAATATTTATTTTAGACTGCCGAAGCCGATGCCAATAATATTGAGAAAAAGTAGGATAGTAGGGGTGGATGTATGTTAGGATGTAATGTTTGATTTTTACATTTTGAAGAAAACTAGGTATCAATTTGAAATTGCGACTAAAAAAATTTGATTGATTCGAAAAAAAAAAATCAGGTCTCATTGGAATGAAAGTAAAACCATTCTGTATTTTATATCAAGAAGGGTCTTTGAAGTGTCAAAATAATAAAATAATAAGCAAATCGATTTAATTCAATATTAGATTTTATTTCTATTCAATGAATAATTTTACATTTGTTTTAACCTACACCTACTTGAATTTATTTGTTTATTTTATTTTAGTTTATTTTTGTTTCATAATTATAAAAGAAGAAAGACAAAAAGAAACAACTCTTTCTCAGTTATTTGAGGGAACACGTACTTTCATACCACGAGGAACCCGTGGATCTACTAGTTCTGGTAAAAGCCAATCCATATAAAAAGATGAAAGTTTAGTCACCATTTGAGTTTCCCAAAAGTCGTCAACCTTTTCAACTCTTTCAACGTATAGATCATATTTGCTGCTAGTCCAAACTACAAAAACACAGGGTTTAATATTAAAATTTTAATCGAGTCATATTTTTTTTAGTCAATAACCACAAAAAATAAACGGTCGATATACACTTTTTCCTACTGTAGGTAGATACTAAATAAATAATTACTATATTTTTTGTATCTAAATATGCATGAACATATTTCTTATTTTTATTGATTTCAAGACTCATGAACATTTGTTTGCTTATTTTGCAATTGCATTTTTCATCTACTAGTTATTTAAAGTGTAAGTTGCATGATTTAAAATCGTTTGCAGGTCAATTTTAACCCAACGCCCTCATGCAGGTGTTCTCAATCAAAAAATGTGTGAAATACGGTTAATCCAGTACTTTGTCACTTTATTGTATGCTTAATGGACCGATAGTAAAAAAATAGTAAAAATAAAGTTAATCTTTTCATTCATAAATTTACCTAAGAATCCAATTACGTAAAAACAAAAATAAAAGGTTATTCTTAGACGAAAGTAGTTTTTGTTATTTTTGATTTTTGGAAAACTACAAAACATTTTGACATCCGGTTTTTTTAAATTGCCCCACGCACCTAAACGGGGGAAATAGACCCTCTCCCATAAATTTTTCTTTTGTCTAAGTTCAACCTACACGCCCTAGCTTTTTATGACACCTTATGCAAATCAATAAATAAAAATGCTATGACCCTATATATAACTAGGTATACTCGATAATCGAAACGCAATTCTGCGCTAACAAACCAATTGCTTTCAAACTTTTTACTTTCATTATTCAAATACGAAAATCTTATTATGATTTGATTGAGAACAACCTGACCTATAGTAACGTAAATCATAGTTAAAGAATATACACAAAATAAAGAGAAAAAAAACCAACAAGCAGTAAATACAAAAAACAAAAAAAAATAACAACAAAACTTCTACACTACACAAACATCAGGCAATAGTCACCATACCATATAAACACACTGCATTTGTATTGTTAGGTACCTCTTTATCTACTGCCGAATTGTGTGCATCACACTGTTTGAATTTTTGTTTTATTTTACATGAAAACTCTACCGGTCATTTGGAGAACAAATAGAATCCAATGATTTGTGTCTTAGCTAAAATAATGAGATTTTATTTTACGCAGACGTTTTAAAAATTCGATGTTTCACATAAAAATACAAGAAAATTCAATATTTTTTTTTTCTGAAAATTAAATTTAGAATGTCGGTTTGTTATTGCGGATCATAATTTTAGTAAAATTCATTAAACAAATATGTCAAAAACCGAATTGAAAAACAGTATTTTAAGTGTTTTTTAAGTCAATATATTTCCAAAACTTTTCATTTTTTCAAAAAATCAATTCCAACAATTTAAAGATATGTTTTTTACCTTTTAGAAAATATCAAACCCAAAATTTCCAAATCATCATTTTCCATTTCTTTCTATATCCAACAATCAATGCACTCCATTTCAAATACACACTCTACCAACCCATTAAACGTGCATTGATCCCACAGGTGTGCCTGATGTTGCATCTTTTTCTTTTTCGTCGTGTCGGGTGACACGATCACTCACACCAATCAATCACACCAACACAATTAATTGCAACACATAAAAACTATACATACACCATCACACGATCGGAAGTCACACCGTATTCTTCAAAAATAAATAAATTAATTATTCTATCTTAATTGTTTGCCATTATCACTATCCACTAATATGAGAGTTCAACTTCAAAATGATCAAAGTGCTGCACAATTTTCCAAACAATTGTTAGCTGTTGGAAATGGAAAAGTCCCAGTTGATACGCCAACTAGATTAATTACTCTTACCAACGACTTTTGCCGATTTGTAGACTTTCAATTAGCTCTTATTGAAAATGTTTTCCAAACATTTGTGAGAATTATCAGAATTATGCTTGGTTAAGTCAACTAGCAATTCCCGCCGCAAAGAATAATGATATACACGCACTGAATTTCACCAATCAATCAAAAATCGATGGCGATTTAAATCCGTTGATTCCATAACAAACCCCGATGATGTAGTAAATTATCCAACGGAGTTTTTGAACTCTCTGGAGTTATCAGGATTTCCACCACATAACTTGCAACTCAAAGTTGGTTCAGTTATTATGATATTGCGTTATTTGAATCCACCGCGACTTTGCAACCGTACTCGACTTGCGGTGAAAAGACTTATGCCGAATTTGATTGAGGAAACCATTATTAACGGAAAGTACGCAGGTGAAAATGTATGTATTCCTCGAATACCAATGATTCCGATTGATCTTTCGTTTGACTTCAAACGATTGCAATTTGTTGTATTAAGTTAAAATAGTAAGTGTAGGTCTACACCTTCTTTATATATTCTATACTTCTGTTATATGCTACATTTATATATTAATCATTTAACGTATAACAGTTTTTGTGAAGCTACCTAATTTGTTCTAAGACACTTGAATACATAACTTGAAAGAGACAACATCGTCTACTAAAATATAATTAATTACAAACCGAACATGGCGCAGCCGAATTAAAGTCAAATAATTATGCCTAAAACAAGAACACAATTACTTAAAGCGAAATCAAGTCAAACTAAACAAAAAGTTAAAAAAAGTGGACAAAGTAAAACTGAAAGTAGTTCCAAAGATTCAGAAGATTCAAGTAATTTGGATAGTGAATCAGAGCAAATAAATGATAGCAGTAAAATTGTGAAGTTATCGACACAAGTTCTTGAAGAATTTAATTCTAAATCAAGTCAACAAAATAAAAAGATGGATTTTAAAGTTCCGAGTCATCTGGTCATGGATGGAAATCTTTCCGACAATTTTAAAAAATTTCAACGGAGGTCTGAGAGTGACAAAAAACCTGAAACAGTGAAAATTGCAATTTTACTTAACCTAATTGGAGATGATGCCGTATATGTCTTTTACACTTTCCCTGCCGAAAGAGTGAAAACACTCGATTCTATTTTGAAAGAGTTCGAAGTATACTGTAATCCTAAAAAAGACGAGGTGTATGAGCGGTTCAAAAACTATATAACAGAACCCAAAAAGAAGAAGAAACGTTCGATCACTTTTTAACTGATGAGAAGCGATTGGCCAGCACGTGCGAGTTTCATGAAGATGAATTGAATAAAGTTATCAGAGATAGAATCATTTTTGGCATCCGTTCGAAGTCATGCAAAGAAAAATTATTAGCTGTGGGAAATATATCTTTGAACGACACTATAAAAAAATGTCGCTTGTTTGATATAGACAAATCTAGGCTAGAAGTCGTCCAGAACGCAAAAGAAGACGAGGCTATGGAGCAGTCGGGGAGCTCATCAATCAACATTATTAAGGGAAATTTCCCATACAATGTCACTTGCAAATTGATAACACAGTTGCCACCACAAGTAAAGCCACCACAACGCTACGTCTGCCAGCCACTCTTATCAAACCGGTTAAAAAAGCTCTCAATGAACTGGAGTCAACTGGAATAATTAAAAAAGTACATAGCCCAAAAGGGTGGCAAGTAATCTGATTATTATTGTTGAGAAATCAAATGAACAAATTAGAGTGTGTTTGGATCCGAGAGATTTAAATAAGGCTCTTAAACTTGAAAAATGTTTGATTCCAAAATTCGAAGAAATTAGAGATAAACTCTGCGGGATGAAATTTTTCTCAGTATTGGACTTAAAACACGGATTTTGGCAGGTTGAAATCTCCAGTGAATATTGCACATTCAGTTCTCCTTTCGGATTTTTTAAAATTTACCCGGCTCCTTTTTGGCATTAGTGTAGCACCCGAAATCTTTCAGAAATATACCTATCAAAATTTTAGTGCACTACCTGGAACATTTGTTTATATGGACGATTTGATTGTTTTCGGAAAAGATGAGAGAGAGCACGATATAAATTTAAATTTAGCCTTTAAAAAAGCTCGAGAAATAGGAGTCAAATTTAATGAAAACAAATTTCAGTATAAAATGAAAAGTGTAAAATACATTGGTCACATATTTTCATAGTTAGGAATAACTCCAGATCCGGATAGAGTCAAGGCGATTTTAAATTCAGAAAATCCATCAAACAAAAAAGAGCTACAGAGTATTTTAGGCATGATTAATTACGTTCGTAGTTTTATACCTAACCTTGCTCAACTTTCTGAGTGCTTGCGCTAGTTGTTAAAAAACAATAATGATTTTGTATGGTTGGATAGTCACACTAACACCTTAAACAAAATAAAAAATTTAATCGCTCACGCTCCAATACTTAAAATGTTTGATGGCTCTAAACCAATAGTTCTCCAGTGCAACGCGTCAAAAAGCTTAATGTTATTGTCGCGATCATATTTAAAAACTGAAATAAATAATGAAGAAGAAGACTTCAATGAAGTTATTTATTCGTAAATATAAGCGATTATCGAAAAGAACAATTAAGATTTGAAACAGAAAACGATAAAGTTTTAGCAAAATTGAAAACAATTTTAAAAAATAAATTGCCAACTAGTATTAATAAAATAGATACAAATTTACAACAATTTTACAAAGTACGAAACGATTTATATTTAGAGGAAGATATTATATTTTTAAGTGACAAAATAGTTGTTCCATTATGATTACAAAGAGAGTACTTAGATATTTTGCATGAAGATCATTTAGGTATTAACAAAACTAATAAAAGAGCTCAATCACTTGTTTTTTGGCTTACATTAAACAAAGACATAGAAAATTTAGTAAATAACTGTTCAATTTGTCAAAAATATAGAAGTTCAGAAAGAAAAGAGCCTATGATTCAGCATGTAATTCCTAAACGGCCTTTTTTAAAAATAGGAATGGATATTCTAGATTTTGCAAATCATCCATATCTGGTTGATTATTATTCTAAATGGTTAAAATAATTGAACTTAAAAATAAGTCTAGCTTGGAAATAATCAAAAATTTGAAACACATATTTTCAACTCATGGAATACCTCAAGAGATAATAGCAAATAATTCTCCTTTTAACTGTGCTGCATGCCGATTATTTGCTAGAGAAAATGGGATAAAACTATTCCTTAGCAGTCCCTATTATCCAAAGTGTAATTGGCTTGCTGAAAAATTTGTTGGGATTGCTAAAAATTTGTTGAGGAAAAGTCAGGCTTCCAAAACAGATATTAATATAGCACTCTTGAGTATAGAAATACCCCGTTATCTGGAATGAAATATTCCCCTGCTCAACTTTTGTTTAATAGACGGGTACGAACTAAGGTTCCCATAAGATTCCATCCAAAAATCGAAAAATCAAATACAAAGCAATTTTAACAAAACTTCATATATAAAGGGAGACTTTTCATTGAATGAATCTGTATGGATGCAAAAACCTGATAAAGAATGGTATCCTGGTAAAATTCCTTATAAATGTCAGGAACCAAGGTCATATATGATTAAATGAAGGGGGAAGATATAGACGGAACAAAATTCACATTAGAAAAAGATTTCATAATACAATTTCACCCCAAAGAGAATTTTGAATTTCTTATAAACTTTTCTATTCTCAAAGTATATGCATATATGTATATAAAAATATCTAATAATCAATCATAAATTACAAATTTGTAATATGAATTAACAAAAATATCTTGAACTTTGAATTATTGTTTTTATTTTTGATTATTGATTTGCAAAGAGAGATGTTGTATTAAGTTAAAATAGTAAGTGTAGGGGTATACCTTCTTTATATATTCTATACTTCTGTTATATGCTACATTTATATATTAATCATTTAACGTATAACAGTTTTTGTGAAGCTACATAATTTGTTCTAATAAAGACACTTGAATACATAACTTGAAAGAGACAATATCGTCTACTAAAATATAATTAATTACAAACCCGGTTCGCAATGACAATTAACAAGTCACAAGGCCAATCACTTAATGTTTGCGGGATAAATTTGAAAACCATTGTTTTTCACATTGGCAGCTACACGTTGCGTGTTCACAAGTTGTGAAACCGTCCGCTTTGTTTGTGTTAACGTCAGACCAAAAAACAAAAAATGTGATTTACCAAAGAGCACTTCAACGAAACGGTTAATTTGCGGACACGTATAACGCTTCGATTCAGTATTTACTTTGGATTCAGTTTCATTTTTTACTTAGAGAAGTTCAACTAAATTACACTTCATTTTTGTAATCGAAATGAATTCATTACTAATGAGAAATGGAATAAAATTTTTCCTTTTCAAATATAAAACAAAACAAAAATTTTTTCTTCATTTTTTAATCCCCAAACTAAATGTTACAAAAAACGAAGCCTTCTGGTGGCGAAACGGAGTTCGCCGGGTTTGCTAGTTATAAATAAAAACTTCACATTGACTTTTGATTTGACATTTCACTTTGTTAACGATCTTTCGTTAAGTTGTCAATTGTCATGAAGGGGTGTTTTTCATCAAAAACAAAATTATTTGTACGAAGAGTGTGTTCAGCGAGAATAACACTTAAAATAATTTCGCTTGCGATTTTTTATTTTATAATTAAAGTTTTTTTGTTTTCTTTTTCGATAATTTGCACTTAGTGATAAATTGAATTTATTTTGGAATTTTCGTATGAAAATAAACTATTTTTTCAATAAGTGCGGATAAACTGATTCCAAAGCACAACTAAAAATATTTTTTTTTTCTTAAATTCATAAATAAATAAACTTTAATAAAATTAAAATTACGAGTAAAAAAGGCGCAGATCTTGAACATTTTATTAGAATTAACACGGGATTAGAGGAAAAAACGTTGTCTATCAATCCAATCGAAATAGAATGTCGATTAGGTATTTTAAATTCTTACATTGACCAACTTATGACTTGCCAATCTAAAATCGAGTCAGTGGATCGTACCGATAATTTTCGCGGTGAATTGGAAAACATTTGCGTGAGTGCAAAGGCACTACTGTTATAGTAGGGGAGCCCAGGGTGCTAAATCGGGATTTACTCGAGCGTCATTGAGACCTACTGGATTGCGAAGCTTAGATTATAGGAAGAAAAAAATGTTATATGTATATACACTTTTATCAGTGGGGGGAGCGGCTATAAATTTTTAAAAATGTAAAAAAAAACTGTTACACGGATATACTCGAGCACGCGCTATTTATCTTTTTCCGCGTACCGAATTGGTTTTTAAAAAAATACACTTCACTAATATAATTTGGTAATTATTGTTTTATTCTCTTAACCCGTCTTGTTCGTACAATGGATTTAATTCAACTCAACAAGAAACTTTTCAAGATTCATTCAGATGCATTTATTATTATATTAGGTCAGCAAAAATGACCAAACATTAAAGTGATATTCAAATTACAGTCTGCTCCGTGAAGGAATGTGCAAACCATAATTTATTATATGGGAATAGAAGTTTTCTCATACAATGAATTAAAGGTATCCGCTAACCGGATATCTAATAATGATTGGGAGGAATGTGTCTTATACGTAACTTCTCCCCCCTTTAATTTAAAATTCTCCTGAATTTGATTATTAATTTTAACTTTAATTTTCTTTTGAAAAATAAAACCAAAAATAATTAAAACAATTAATAAAATAATTAACGTGAAGTTAATTCCATAAGATATATTCTTATGATACTGTAATTCTTCAATTTTTTGAATGTTATTTTCGTTTTCAAATATTATGTCTTCTAAAGTTATTTTGCTACTAAAATTGGTAAAACTTTTATTCATTGGATAGTAGAATCGATCTTGAAAAATTTCTTTTACATTTGTCCAGTAATGGTCTAAAATTCTTAGTTCACAATTATTAAAATTAATTAACAGATTTCCTGTTACATTTAAATTTCTGTCATCACAATTTTGTATTATATTCATATTTTTAGCATTTTTTTATAACTATGGTTTCATCATCAATAGTTAAAATATCAGTTTGATTATTTTTTATGAGTTTACAATTTTCTTGGAATACACAATGTTTACTTATTTGTAGTTCATTTAAATATTTATTTTCTTCATATTTATATGTTACATTATTATATTTAAATACGATTTCTTTTGGGCTATCAATTTCTTCTTTATTTAAATTTGGAATTGGTAAAATAATTTTAAGTTGAATTTGTTCAAAATCTTTGGGAATTTTTATAGCAAATAACAATAAATTTTCTTTAAATTTAATTACACCCATTTTAATATTTTTCATTTTATTTAAATCAATTTCATATTTTTGTATTTCAATATCAGTTAACATATTTGGATTTATATGCCCATATCTAGCCGAAGCTATATTACTTTGAATATGATCAATTTTTTCTTTTACCATTTGAAGTTTAAAGTACTGGTCATAAAATAAATTTCTCTTAATTACATTGCTTGTTATACTATTTAGCTGTCCTAATATGACTTCTCTATCTTTTTCTAAAACTGTTTTTAATTGCTGAAAAGTTCTATTAAAATGATCGTTTATAACTACCTGTTGATTAATATTACCTATAGCATTATGATTATTTATTTCTATATCAGTAAAATGTTTTTCTATATTAATTCTGTCCTCTTCGTCCATGGTTCCAAACAACCATTTAGATGCACTGCCTACAATATTAGCCAGTCCTCTTATTGTCCTTTGGTAATAAAGTTTGTACTCTGTTTTTTAAATGTTTTAGTTCAGTTCGTATAAGTTCCATGTGTTCTATGTCCAATTCTTGTATATTTGTTGAAATGTTGTCTAAAATGTTTAAGATTTCCTGTGGGCTCACTACGTGAACAATGATGTCTGTTTTTGTAATTATGTCTGCATTGTTTATTTTTATTTCAGTAAAACCGTTTTGTTCCTTTATGTCGTTGATTGTAAGTCTTCCTTCAACTAGTGTTAGCACCAGGGATAGGAATATTGTCATGAAGAGCTGAAAATTTAGGTTGTCTTTTTATATTGGTAACATGTATATTAGAAAGTTTACTCTTCCTAAATTTAGACTGATGCTTATGCCTAACTGCCTTATAATTTTTTATAAATCCTGTGGATCTTGTTTCGTTATAATTTATTCTTCTTTTATTTGCCTTTTCAATGCTATTTTTCTTTACCATCTGTAAATTATTTCTAATTTTATAAAATTCTACTTTATGAAATTGTACATCAGAAGGACTCGTTTTAATAGTTGAATGAATTCTCTCGTTATAATTTCTAATTGCTTTTTGAACTAGTCTTTTAACTGATACGTTTACTGTATTTAATTTTAAAATTCTACACTTCTCTAACAAAGTACTATGAAACCTTTCCACGTCTGAATTTCCTGTGTGGGAATTCGGTTTAGTAAAATGGATGTTTATACTTTCATTTTGGAGAAATTCTTTTATATGAATTGAATTGAATTCATTATCTGCAACTATTTTGCGTGGCTTTCCTGCCTTAGCAAAATGACTTTCAAGTTCTTCAACCAAAGTCAAATGGTTTCTATCATTTAAATAGTATGCAAAACCAAATTTTGAAAACTTATCAATTATTGTTAAAAAACTACATTTTAAAATTACGAATGTATCAATGTGAATACATTCATTTAGTTGCGATGGTGTTTCTGTCAAATTAAGTTTTGGTTTAATTGGTCTGCGATCATATTTCACCTGTTGGCAAACTTCACATTGATTAATTACAATCTGAATTAATTCTAGTAAATTGGGATAGTATATTTTGTTTTTAATTTGATTGAAAGTTTCTTGAATACCTGAATGTAAGCTTTCCTTAACATGGTAAATCGAAATTTGTTTAATTGCTTCTGTTTCTATTTTTATATCTTGTGCTCTGTATGAACACTTTATAAATTTTATCTGACTATCATTTGAGAATAATTCTCTTAATTTTTCTTGTACTACGTTGTATTTATTATCGCTTAGTTCTGAATATATACCCGTTAATCCTTTTTTAATAAATCTTCTAAAAATATCATTTAGATTTTGAAAATCACATTCCGCAATATATATTATTCTTTTCCCATGAATTATTTCTATTTCTTGGACTTTATTATTCGTCAAAATTATTTGAGTTTTATACTTATTTACGATTTCTTCCTTTATCGGAATATGATCTAACAATTCTTCTTCTGCGGAGTGAATTGTTGCCATAGTGGTTTCATTTTCATCATCTTCTAAATTAAATAGTAAACCTATTTCTGAAACATCGTCTTCATATATATTTGAAAAGTTGTTACACATACTCATCCCTCCATCTTCAGACTTAACGTCCTCGTTAATTTCAATTCTGCTTAGAAAGTCTGCGACTTTATTGTCTTTTCCTTGCAAATACTCTATTTCAAAATTATATTCTCCTAATTTTAGAAGCCACCTTTGATGTCTGGCTGACATATCTTTTCCGTTGTATTTAGCATGTAAGTATTTTATTGGTTGATGATCCGTGTAGATTTTTAAATTTATTACCGTACAAATACGGTCGAAAATAACTGACTGAGCACATTATAACCAGGAATTCTTTATCCGTTGCGGAATAATTAATTTCATGCTTATTTAGTGTTCTAGAAGCAAAACACACTGGGTGTCCTTCTTGCGACAGAACTGCCCCTAACGCATATTTTGATGCGTCCGTTGTTAATTGAAACTGTTTTTTAAAATCTGGGAATCTTAAAATAGGATGGGAACAAATAAGGCTTTTAAGTTTCTCAAAAGCAACTATATAGTTTGGATCTGTAGTCCTAAGTTTAGTGTCTTTCTTAAGATACTTTGTCATAGGCTGCGCAATTTTTGCGTAGTCCTTTATGAATTTTCTATAAAATCCACTGAGACCTAAAAAACTTTTTATTTGTTTTTGGGTTTGAGGTAATTCTAAGTTTTCAATTACTTTAATCTTATCAGGATTTGGTTTAAAACCATCTTCTGTAAGAACATGACCCAGAAACTGAGTTTCTTTTTTCATAAAGCTGCATTTATCAATCTGAATTTTTAATCCCGTATTTTCAAGTACTTTAAATATTTCAGTTATAGATCGTCTGTGTTCCTCAAGTGATGTGCTGAAAATAAGTATATCGTCTAGATATACTACACATGAAATGTTAATGAAGTCTCTTAAAATGTCATTCATAAGCCTTTGGAATGTCGCTGGGGCATTCTTTAAGCCAAATGGCATTCTAAGAAACTCATATAATCCTTGGGGTGTTACAAAGGCTGTCTTTGGAATGTCTTCCTCTTTTACTAAAATTTGATAATAGCCTTTAGCTAAATCAATTGTTGTGAAATAATTTGACCTACCCATCTTGTCTAATATGGCATCCATATTAGGAAGTGGTTGTTTGTCATCTATTGTAATTTCATTCAATTTCCTATAGTCTATAACTATACGAAATTTCTGAATTCCTGAATTATCATTTTTTTTCGGAACGACTATTAGAGGACTTGAGTATTTAGATCTACTTTTTCGGATAATTCCCTGCTCTTCCATTTCGGCTATCTGCCTTCTCACCTCTTCCTCATGTTTAGGAGGATACCTATATAATTTCGCATTGACTTGACAATCTGTAGTTGTCTTTATTTCATGTTTAATATTTGGAGTGCTCGTTAGCTTATCTCCTTCTTTAAAAAATAAGTTTTGAAATCTTTGTATTATTTTGGTTATAGCTACATGCTCTTCTTTATTCAAATAGTCGAGTTTAAGTCTATTAATTATGTCACTATCGTTTATAATTTGTAATGTGTATATTTCTTCGAATGTATATGGTTTTCCTAGTAGTTTTAAAGTCTGTCCATTTAGGCTTATAGTTCCTAATTCTAGGTCGATAAGGGTGTTTAGTCTGTTGAGTATGTCAATACCAATTATAAATTGGTAGCGTCTGTTGGGTAAGTTTTTAACTTTCCATCTAACACAAGCTCCTTTAGGAAACTTGAGCTCTGCAGGTGCTGGCGTATGAGCTTCGTATTCAATAGCGTCTTTACCATTTATTGGGGTAAAATGCATTGGTTTAATTTTTACTGTCTTAAAGTCTTTGATTTTGTCGTCAATAATGCTAAGGGTTGAACCTGTGTCAATCAAGCCTAAATATTTTTTATTGTTTATAGTAATTTCTATAGTTGGTAGTTCATCCGAGGCTAGTTGATAAAAAATTCTGCGTTATTAACCTCATTGTTATTTACTGAATTATTTGCTTCTATATTCCCTATAGACATAGGTTCTTCACCACTCTGATTTTGAGAGCGATTATAATTACCTGAATTTCTATAGTTTGAACGATTAAAATTTCCTGAATTTCTGTTATTAAAATTATTGGAATTACCTGAATTTCTATTATAAGAATAATTAAAATTTCCTGAATTTCTGTTATTAAAATTATTGGAATTACCTGAATTTCTATTATAGGAATTATTAAAGTTTCCTGAATTTCTGTTATTAAAATTATTATAGTTACCAGTATTTTTACTATTCGAGTCTTTATTATTAAAGTTGTTTGAACTGTTACTGTTTGAATTATTATAATTATAACTTCGATAAAACTGTCTATTATTATTATTTTGATTTTTTGTTGGTTTATTATCTATTTTATTTGTACTATTTTTTTTATATTCATTCCTGATGCAACTATCTTCATATCTTCTTTTAATCATAATTTCGAATATTTTATCTAGATTTTTCTCTTCATAGATTTTGTCTAACAAAACTCCCTGAGTCATTTCTTTTATTATATTAACAAGCATAGAATTTATAGTACTTAAGTCTATGGCGCTATCGCCTTTATAATATTCTTTTAACTCGTCACTTTTGTATTTAATTTTTTGAGTTTCTAATAAAAGTTCGCTTACTGTATTTACTTTGAGGCTGTTTACCATCCTGTAAATCTGGCTGGGTTCTACGTCCGGCTTATAGTGCAACTTCAACTGTCTTTTGATTTCGTCCCAGTTCCCTGCATCTGGTAGGTTGATTAGTATTTCCTTCGCTCGTCCTTGTATTTTCTCATTGTAGATTGTCCTCACCATATATTTCCTTAACGTTGGATTTGTCGTATCCCCAATGTAGTATTCAACATTTTTTATAAAGCTGTTGACAGTTACGTCACCTGTCCCGGTAAACGTAGTCATGTGTTTTACTTCCCTTGATACTCTTTCCTTGTCGAGTCGGGCTGCTTCTCTGGTTTGGAGGTTTTGGAAAGCTGTATTAAGTTGCTCCAATTGTTGTTCCCTCAACATAATTTGTTCCTCTCTTTGTCTAAGCTGTTCTTGGAGTTGTTCCATTTTTACTTCTTGTAGGTTACGATTTTTGTCGAATTGTTTCGTTTTCGATTGACTCCTTGTCAACATCTACACTTTTCGTGTTTATCAATATTAACTGTTATTGTTTTACACTTTTCGTGTTTATCAATATATTAACTGTTATTGTTTTACACTTTTCGTGTTTATCAATATATTTAGTATAAGCAACCACAACTTAATCTTGGACGATTTTATTATTGGGTTCACTGCTTTACTTTACAATTTTCACTACACTCACAATTCAATCAAAAAAAAATTTTTTTTTTTTCGTATTAGTGTCACTTATGGTAGGTACGGTTCGTATCACTGGACAATTATTTATTTTAATTATCCTACCGACTCCGCCATTTATCTTTTTCCGCGTACCGAATTGGTTTTTAAAAAAATACACTTCACTAATATAATTTGGTAATTATTGTTTTATTCTCATAACCCGTCTTGTTCGTACAATGGATTTAATTCAACTCAACAAGAAACTTTTCAAGATTCATTCAGATGCATTTATTATTATATTAGGTCAGCAAAAATGACCAAACATTAAAGTGATATTCAAATTACAGTCTGCTCCGTGAAGGAATGTGCAAACCATAATTTATTATATGGGAATAGAAGTTTTCTCATACAATGAATTAAAGGTATCCGCTAACCGGATATCTAATAATGATTGGGAGGAATGTGTCTTATACGTAACTCGCTCGAGTATATCCGTGCAACAGATATTGATAGCATCCATGATTTTCGTATTTTTGAAAATGTATGAATGTTAATCTGACTGTTTCCATGGTGGGGGTGGTCGTACGTAAGGGTTGAAAATGAAAAAAAAAAATCTAATCGAGCGCGTCAGATTTTCTGAGGGGGTGTTAAGTGAATCTTAAAAAAAGCTCTTACATAATAATCTGACGATTTGGATGTGACCCAAACTTGCGGCCATTATTTGAATGTGCAAAAAAAAATCGCCATTTTGAAATACTCGAGCGCGTCAGATTAAGATACATACGGTTCATCTATATACCCTAAACGTACTGTCTCATAATCTGACGATTATCTTAAGGGATTCGCCTAATCTGACAATTGGAAATTTTTTTTTTTATTTTTTCAAATCTTTGAACTTAACAAATTAAAAAGCTGGGGGAGAGTACGATAACTTTTGCGCCAAAAATTGATAACGGATTTTTGTAGAGGGGTCCAAAATAAGTATTTTTTTACCATGGGTGGGGGGGTCTATCTTGCCCCTTTTGGGCGGGAGGGACAATTTTATGAAAAGAGTACTAAAAAGGGAAAAAAATAATTAAAAAATAACGGTAATACTTACAGTTAAGTTTAATTTTTATTTTTGTTGTTGTTTATATAAGATTTCTTATCTATGTAAGCTTTTTACATGAAAACAATGCTAGCACCCAGCATTACGGCGTATAAGCAGTTGAGGTATGCAACTCCCCTGCTTGGCCCCACTATAGGATTTGGGGTATGTGCGAGGTTGGATGTATGCAAAATTTGATATTTAAACAGTAGTAAAGTATAAACAGTTGAGGTATGTATGGGGGACATGGAGTCAAAAAGCTAAATTCTCATAAAAAAGTAATTAGTAATTTTCAATTTTCTCAAAAACTAGAAGTCATAAAATGATCTAGTTTTCAGTTTTTGATTAGGAATCAAAAGAGCACCGAATTCTATAAAAAAAATTATATTAAATCTTATAGTTTTGATAAATTATACTTCAAACTTTTTTTTTGTGTTTTTTTTTCCCGAATTATCTGTTTGAAACTCATTTTTTCGAAAACTGTGCATAATTTTTGATTGATTCTAAAAGTGGCTTATAGTACAAAATACTGGCTGTGAAAAACAGCATTAAACTTAACTGTAAGTATTACCGTTATTTTTTAATGATTTTTTTTCCTTTTAGTACTCTTTTCATAAAATTGCCCCTCCCGCCCAAACGGGGTAATATAGACCACCTCCCCCCCCCCCTCCCATAGTAAAAAATGCTTGTTTTTGACCCCTCTTCAAAAAACCGTTATCAATTTTTGGCGCCCAAGTTGACTCGGATGACTGTGAGGTGAAGGAGTTTGACACCACTCCTATACAAGGTTAAACCGCATTTCTGCGGCAACTAGTTATCAGCATCACGAATTATGTTATGAAAGCAAGTTAAAAATATCCCGAGCAAAATACATTGATTTGAAAGGACTATGAAAAAACTATTCCTGAACGGTATCATGACGAGTACTTATCTTTGAGGTTTGCAACAACGATCCAAGATAATTTGAATGAAACCGACGAGGAAGATAGTATAGAGAGTTAATTTGATTTTAAAATGTATGTACATACTTTTCTTTATTTCGTATCTATTACATGAATTTTTTATTTTAATTTGTTATTTTTTTAAACCTTTAACTGTTTTTTCCACTAAAAATAAATAAAAAATGTGATTTTTTCATTCTAATTCGATGTTCTGTAAGTTTTTTTTAATTTTATCGTAAACGCCAAAATTGTATCATGAGTTGGTAAGAAGTGAACACCAAAAATATCGTAAACGCCAAAAACGTCAAAACAACGTTAATATGACAGCAGCAGTGTCTTTTTTATATGAATTAATAGTATGTACAAAGATAATATCTTATTTATATATACTCGTATATATTATTCTAACTAAATACAAAAAATAAGCTCGTTTCATTTTGCAGCTCAGGAAAAAAACAAAAATATTTGTTTCCTGTAAAATTTACCTTTTGTCGCTTACTATAAAATAGCGGTTAGGGCTCGATATGTTTTGTGTGGCGAGCTTTCGATTCATATTGATTTTGTTGTTAATGATGTGCAGTGTTTCCAGTGTGTATCGCTCAGACGTATGTCGTTCAGTCTGGAGAACTTTGACATCGTCGAAGAAATTGTTTTGTTGTGCCAATGTAGCACAAATTACATGGTATATTAGGTTTTCCTTTGTTTATAAAAACTATAGTACTATCATGGTGGAAGTCGAATGGGGCGACATCTAAAGTGTGCCGGCAACCCTTACTCAATTTTTTTTGAGCAGAGCTTGTGGAGGCTTAAATCGATATTTATTGATATTTTTTGGATGCAATAATCCAAATAATAGTCTCCTCTTGATAGTACGCCATGATAGTACTATAGTTTTTATATACAAAGGCTGCACGCATTAAACTTTATCGATTGGTTTTTCTTACTTCGGCTTATGGAAATCGTCAGATTATATATTTATCGTGAACGTTGAATTATTTCCTTTAAAATAAAAAAAAATTCAGCCACGCTCGAAAAAGTCGAGATGTTGTTTTTTTTTACAAGTTTGTAACCCACCTACTTCTTAACGTCAATCAAAAATTGTCAGATTAGTGGAATATACACTTTTTAGCACGTAACTAACTCACGCTACCTTAATCTAACGCGCTCGAGAATTTCCGATGATCAATTTTTTTTTACTAATCTGATCCTTTATCCTTGACGGGCGGCCACATATACGGGGCTAATATTTGGTGGAGGTATTTAGCCGGGTACAAGGTACCTCCCTGTATGTTAATCTGCCACGCTTCAGTAACTCCCGAAATCCCCTCTTGGGCTCCCCTACTATTATCAATAGTCAATAAAAGACGCAAATCAAGTACTGTTGAATATTTCTCCAGCAATCCACATTATTCACGTCTTCCAAAAATGTCTTTACCTAAATTTAGCGGTTAATATTCGGAATAAAAAAATTTTATAAGCCTTTTTAAAAATTTAGTCGATAACGATCTGTTGCTTCCGGACATAGATTCAATCATCTTATTTCTTGTCTATCGGGCGAAGCTTTAGGAACAGTTAAAGCTTTTCAGATTACTGAACAAAATTATCCTAAGGCTTTGGCAAGTTTGAAAAAAGTTTATGACAACAATTGTTTGATATTTTTCGACAATGTATCTACATAGCTTAAATTGTAAGATATCTCAAAGCTATCCGCTTCTTCATTGCGCACCATGATAGACACTGTTTCTGCTGTTTATGATTCTCTTCTTTCATTAGGTGATGAAAGGAATATTACAAACGCAATAATTATTCATTTTGTTATGTCTAAAGTTGATTTTATGGCTAGGTCGAAGTGGGAAGAGCAGTTAGATTTTAATACACTTCCTTTATGGAGTGACTGTGAAGCTGTTCTCAATAAAAGATATCAGCACCTTTCTGCTGAAGGAGCATCAACTTCAAAATTCAAACATTCGAATAAACATTTTTAGTCAAAATATGAACTGTCATAAAAATCATAAATCTGCATTTTCTTGCGTAAACCCACAACAAATTAAATCGAAATGTTTATATTATAAGTCGAATGAACATTATATTACAACATGCCTAACATTTGCTTTAATACTTGTTATGCAAAGATTTGAATTTGCAAAAAGTGTGCCAGCTTGTAAAAACTGCCTTCGCAAAGGACACACTGTTTCAAAGTGCAAACTAAGCAAGTGTAATGTGTGCAATAGATCACATCATACGTTGTTACATCAATATGAAACAACTTTCAATAACTCACAAGCATGATCAAGCGTTTAGGCTATGCATGTCTCAATTTCTTCCGACCAAGTCATGCTTGCTACTGCAATTGTGCAGATAAAACGCATCACTCGTGAATTTTTGCTGGCTCAAGCACTACTTGACTCCGGCTCTCAAATACATTTCATTACTGAAGAACTAGCACAAAGGTTGAATCTTCGCAAGGAAAAAAAGGCAATTACTTTGCTCAGCACTGCAAAAGCAAGTATCACTGCTAACAAAAAGGTAAATGCAGTAGTCAAATCAAGATTTAATGATCAATCGTTTTCGCTGATTACTGGGTTATGAACTCAATAACGTCTTATCAACCGGATCATGGCATAAATACTTCGAATTGGAATATTCCTTCCAATATTCAATTAGCTGATCCTTACTTTGATAAGCCACAGCAAATTGACTTTCTAATAGAAGCTGAAACATTTTTTGAATTGTTGTCAGTGGGTCAAATTAAACAAGGTCCCGAGTATCCAACCATTCAAAAAACACTTCTCGGTTGGATCATATCTGGTAAATGTCCAAGAAATACAAGTTCAAATCCCAGACCAGATAATACGAAATCCCAAACAGCCCGCGCAAGTTCAAAGCTGAGAGTTGTGTTTGACGCTTCAAGTCGAACGCCTTCTCAACTATCATTGAATGACATCTTGATGGTTGGGCCAACCATTCAAGAGAAGCTGTTTTCGACGTTGCTCCGTTTTCGAACTCATAAATATTTCATTACGGCTGATATAAAGAAAATGTACCTGCAAGTTCTAGTAGTTGAAGAGCATGCGATTTAACAGCTCATAGTGTGGAGGCAGAATCCATCTCAACCATTACAACATTTCCGCTTAAACACTGTTACGTATGGCACGTCGCCAGCACCATTTTTAGCGATAAGGTGTTAAAAGATGTTAGATGTTAGGGTCAGACATAATTCGGAGAGATTTTTACGTTGATGATCTTTTAACTGGCGCCAACGAACTTGAAACCCTTAAAATCATAAAAAAAGAAGTACAAGAAGTTATAAAACATGGAGAGTACTGAAAAATCCATCGAATTCAATGATTCAGACTCAACAAAAACTCTTGGAATTTGTTGGCATCGAAAAGAAGACACATTTAGCTTCAATCTAGAAAATCATTTCCATGATCTACGAGCTACTAAACGAAACATACTTTCAGTTTCCGCTCGTCTTTTCGATCCTCTTGGTTTGTTATGCCCCATAGTTACCAAAGCAAAAATCTCACTACAAGAGCTTTGGATTGCAAAATTGATTGGGATGAGTAAATTCCGTTGCGCCTTGATTTATCTCAACTTGGCGAGATAAAAATTCCAAGGTTTGTCGAAACTCATTCGAACGCAAAAATACAAGTTAATGGGTTTGCCGATGCCTCGATTAGGTCTTACGGTTGTTGTATTTACATCCGAAGCCAAAGCACATCCCCTCCAGAGGATGAAGCCTTAGAAAAAAGGAAAACAAACATAGCTCTTGTTGTATTTAACAAAATAGTAAATGAAAACAACTTCCTCGTTTAAGTCTTTGAAACAGAGTGACCGCACTTCTACTCATAATTTCTTATGCTACCTCTTCTATTGCCTAGATCGTCAATTTCTGCAGGTCAAGCACGCATTCTGTTTCCATTTGCTTGACACAGTTTGTTTAACAAATAACAATACAATAGTGCAACATCAACATGTGTCACACTTGACATAGTTGCACTACAATGGGTCAGTATTGCAATATGATCCCTTATTGTACTGTTTGTTTAGTTGACATAGTTTGATTGCCGTTCCTATGATTGTATAACAATATACAGGACACATGCAGAACACTTGGTCGTAATCGAACTATGTGAAAACTGTGTGTGTGTGTGAGTGAATCGAAGAAGAAACTTCATATATCGACCTTGCGACTACTTTGGCATATGTAATGCGATTTTTTAAACGATCAAAAAGTAAAACAGAAGTTTTCGAAGAATTACCCACGGCAAAAGAGTTGAATTTATCGTTTCTCAAAATAGTTGAAATTGTCAAACTTATGAATTTTCCGATGAGATTCAAAAACTTAAAAAGAAATAAACTATAATGAATCATGTGAGATTGCATGAAAAGGAAGAAAAAAAAACGCTTTACGAAGAAATATGCCTAAATTCATTTTTGTCAGGACTACGGGGACCTTTTGGTCAACAATACGTGTAATGAGATCATCTAAGTTGACAGAAGCTCTCTTTTTGTCTAGAAGACCAGAATCGGTTTTATTTTCACGTTCAACAAAGTTTTCAGAGTTCCTCAAATCAAACCAAATCGTGTTCATGATACTTACTCGACCAACCGTTAGTACTCCTCAGGTGCCATCTAGATCTGACTGATACTTATTCTAACCCAACACCCAGACTCTTTCAAACACAAACCTAACGCCATCAAAACAATATTACAATAGACAAAACACTCCAAGTACACACAACTATAATACTCCTCAGGTTCTTAATAATAACCCTTACTGCTATAATATATTTCACTCACTTGAACCCGGTTTTAGATTGCAATCGGGTTGAAAGCAAGTTTAAACTCATAAATCAAACCGAGTCCTTATTATTCACTTATTGAACCCGAAAATAAACCTATTTAATTAAATCTGTTGCATTCAATCTAGTTTATTTTGAAGGGAGAGCATTTTAATTATTTAAACTCAAGTGTAAATTGAATTTTCAAAATACTTTAAAGTTTTCTGAGAATAAATTAAATAAACTGACATTTCCAATTTGTGCATGGTTATAATAAAATATAAATAAAAATAAAAAAAATGGATTTTATTTACGAATTGGACGAAATGTTAATGGTTTTGTCATCAGAAGATGATTTTGACAAAATGGAAGTAAATCCACGTTTTCCCCGTCGCAAAAACCGGATGTAAAAGCGAAGTTGCGCCCGTCGCCAATATTTTGCCATCAGTATGTGATGCCATTTTGCCTCACCTGGCCTCCATCATGCATATGCCCTGGACAGAATTTGGAAAACAAACATAGCTCTTGTTGTATTTAACAAAATAGTAAATGAAAACAACTTCCTCGTTTAAGTCTTTGAAACAGAGTGACCGCACTTCTACTCATAATTTCTTACGCTACCTCTTCTATTGCCTAGATCGTCAATTTCTGCAGGTCAAGCACGCATTCTGTTTCCATTTGCTTGACACAGTTTGTTTAACAAATAACAATACAATAGTGCAACATCAACATGTGTCACACTTGACATAGTTGCACTACAATGGGTCAGTATTGCAATATGATCCCTTATTGTACTGTTTGTTTAGTTGACATAGTTTGATTGCCGTTCCTATGATTGTATAACAATATACAGGACACATGCAGAACACTTGGTCGTAATCGAACTATGTGAAAACTGTGTGTGTGTGTGAGTGAATCGAAGAAGAAACTTCATATATCGACCTTGCGACTACTTTGGCATATGTAATGCGATTTTTTAAACGATCAAAAAGTAAAACAGAAGTTTTCGAAGAATTACCCACGGCAAAAGAGTTGAATTTATCGTTTCTCAAAATAGTTGAAATTGTCAAACTTATGAATTTTCCGATGAGATTCAAAAACTTAAAAAGAAATAAACTATAATGAATCATGTGAGATTGCATGAAAAGGAAGAAAAAAAAACGCTTTACGAAGAAATATGCCTAAATTCATTTTTGTCAGAACTACGGGGACCTTTTGGTCAACAATACGTGTAATGAGATCATCTAAGTTGACAGAAGCTCTCTTTTTGTCTAGAAGACCAGAATCGGTTTTATTTTCACGTTCAACAAAGTTTTCAGAGTTCCTCAAATCAAACCAAATCGTGTTCATGATACTTACTCGACCAACCGTTAGTACTCCTCAGGTGCCATCTAGATCTGACTGATACTTATTCTAACCCAACACCCAGACTCTTTCAAACACAAACCTAACGCCATCAAAACAATATTACAATAGACAAAACACTCCAAGTACACACAACTATAATACTCCTCAGGTTCTTAATAATAACCCTTACTGCTATAATATATTTCACTCACTTGAACCCGGTTTTAGATTGCAATCGGGTTGAAAGCAAGTTTAAACTCATAAATCAAACCGAGTCCTTAGTTAGTACTCCTCAGGTGCCATCTAGATCTGACTGATACTTATTCTAACCCAACACCCAGACTCTTTCAAACACAAACCTAACGCCATCAAAACAATATTACAATAGACAAAACACTCCAAGTACACACAACTATAATACTCCTCAGGTTCTTAATAATAACCCTTACTGCTATAATATATTTCACTCACTTGAACCCGGTTTTAGATTGCAATCGGGTTGAAAGCAAGTTTAAACTCATAAATCAAACCGAGTCCTTATTATTCACTTATTGAACCCGAAAATAAACCTATTTAATTAAATCTGTTGCATTCAATCTAGTTTATTTTGAAGGGAGAGCATTTTAATTATTTAAACTCAAGTGTAAATTGAATTTTCAAAATACTTTAAAGTTTTCTGAGAATAAATTAAATAAACTGACATTTCCAATTTGTGCATGGTTATAATAAAATATAAATAAAAATAAAAAAAATGGATTTTATTTACGAATTGGACGAAATGTTAATGGTTTTGTCATCAGAAGATGATTTTGACAAAATGGAAGTAAATCCACGTTTTCCCCGTCGCAAAAACCGGATGTAAAAGCGAAGTTGCGCCCGTCGCCAATATTTTGCCATCAGTATGTGATGCCATTTTGCCTCACCTGGCCTCCATCATGCATATGCCCTGGACAGAATTTGTGCGACATGCTAAGGTCACTTTATTTGCCGAATTAGCGGATTTCCACAGATGTATAGGTGCAATTAATTGCACACATGTTCGAAAATATTCACCGTGTGATTTTTTCGTATGTATTCAATTCAATATTTAATTTAATTCTGTTCAAATTATTTTATTTGTTCATAAAGCGAAACATTTAGAAATCATCATGGATATTTTTCCTAGAACGTCCAGACGATTTCAGGTGCCAACTTCAGGATTTAAAACGTTGTTGCACGTTGGCCAGGGTCAAACAATTTTCTGTCAGTCAAATGTTCACCAAGAACTGGAAAATGGTGTTGCCGATAGTGGCTATGCAAATAAATCATATTTCTGCACCCCATTTGATAAATAAAACAACCGATCAGTTTCCAGAATAAAAAAGGAAATAAAAGCATTTAATACAGAAAGAATTTAAGTTAAAACAAATATGTAATTTGTAACAATGTGTAATACTGTGTAATTAGTACTAAATGAATGAAATTAAATAATTATTTAGTAATGTTAATTTTAATTTTAAAGTATTCAAATTTTTCTTCACATAAAGGTTTCGTGAATATATCAGCTAATTGTTCATTGGTTGGTATATAAGAAATATCAAATAAATTTTCATAAAACTTTTCTCTTTTAAAATGCACTCTAACATCAATATGTTTTGTCCTTGAATGGTATTCAGGATTCTTAATGAGCTTCAAAACTCCTTGGTTGTCTAGATAAAGCATATCTCGCACATCGCACTCCTGTAGAAGATCTTTTAGTAACACTCTTATCCACATGAGTGTTTTTCCTGCTTCTGATGCTGACACATATTCAGCTTCCGTTCAGGATAGGGCTATATTTTTCTACTTGGATATTCTTCGTAATTGGCGATTCTCCAAGTAGAAAAATATAGCCACTAGTTGATCGTCGAGTGTCGACATCGCCAGCGTAATCAGAGTCACTATAAAACAAAAAATTTAAGTTTATTTTTGAAAAATATACCTATATTTTGAGTAGCATTCAAATAACGAAAGACTAGTTTCACGGTTTTGATATGCTGTAGAGCCGATCTGTCTAGGTATCTACTTAGGACTCCAACAACATATGAAATATCCGACCTTGTAACTATGGCCAAATACATTAGGCTTCCAATCGCTTCTCGGAACGGGAAACCAGTTTCATTAATGGAAGTTGGACTGAGAAGTAATGATTTTGATATTGCTTCACATGGTGTAGCGACTCCTTTTGAATCTGCCAGATTAAACCGGCTCAAAAGACGTTGAATGTAAGCAGACTGTATAACATGAACATTTCAATCCACAATCTCCCATGTCTTGTTCAATCGTAGAGCTTCCATTTCTTCCTCCATTGTTGTCTTCCACATTGTAGAATCCTCCGAATTTATAGCTTCACTGTACGTCAAAGGCTCCATCGTCCCAGCCATACAGCATGACAGAAAGACCTTAACGACGTTGTGGTTTTTGTTGTAAGGTTTTTAGCTCTTTGTTTTCCGTTCTCTTTTTTTCGACCTCTCCCAAGTGCGGTTAACGTTTTTCTGCCTCTGCCGGGTGCAATTCACCCTCTTCTGCCGAACATCATTTTCGCTTTCTCCAATCTGTCTGTCTCAATCGGAACATCTCTCAACGGCTCATCAGCAACAGCAGCACCAGGTTCTTTAATCTTCTCCTCTTTAATTCCCAGCTTAAAAGTTGTTTTTTCTTTAAACAAAATATCACGAAAAGTTGTATCTAGTTTAACTCTGGTATGCAAACACGAAATCCCTTTGTGTTATCTGGATACCCAACAAAGACTCCCGAAAAAAGCTTTTTTGTCCCATTTTTGCCTTGTTTCTTTAATATAGAATGAATCTAAGTTAAAATAAATATGTAACTTGTAACAATGTGTAATACTGAGTAATTAGTACTGAATGAATGTGTCCAGAGAGTTAAAATTATTTCAAGTAATAATGTATATTCAACACCATTTACTCGCAATAGAAATTAGGATCAACTTTCAGCCGCTGAGAACTCTACCAAAAATAAATTTTAACTAGCCTCAATGCGGTGTTTTAAAGATGCGATTCCCAATATTGATTACAGGAATTCAACTTCATCGTTTAGACTTAATACAGAAAGTCGTAACGGTGTGCTGCATGCTCCACAATTTATGTATTGATGTTGGAGACGTCGATAAAAGTGATGTGCTGATGCCAACAAACATAGATGAGGAAGCTCTGCATCAAACAAAACTAAGTCGTGTCCGCCATTACGACAAGAAACAGCACCACAAATCCAATCAAAAGCTTGTCCTGGTGCTATCCGTAGATAAATGGCTCGTGAGGAAATAGTTAATGGGTTTGCTGATCGATTGGTAGCAGGAATCAATGTTCAAATTGCAGCTCAAAGACGACAACGGAAAAAATAAAAACAAGTTTTTGCATTTTTTAACTGCATTTAATTATTATTTAATTTAATTTCAATTTAAAACACAATTTGAATTAAAAAATTAATGAAAACAAAAAAATCATGTAGGATTAATTTTTTTTGATTATATATCTTCTTCATCTGCTTTCTCAGAAGTTTGAACCACACTTGCGTCATGTAATTTCACAAAATATTCAAAGTCAACATTGCTTGCCGTAAAATCATTTCTTTTAAGTGAGTTTTCTTCGGCTTCAACAAAGGATTCCAAAGAATAACATGTTTCATTTTCGCTGTGGTTGGTGTCTCCATAAATTTAATCACATTGGCAATTTGCGAGATGTTTGTCTATAATAAAGTACAAATGAAAATTTAAAATGATTTCTCTTAATTAACAAAGTTGCATTTAATTTTTTTTATAACAATCGACCAGAATTGCGATTGTTTCTTTTTAATTAAAAATTCTTCTTTTTTAATATTTAGTTCTTATTTTTTAATCTCCATGCATCGTACGTGCCACTCCTTTCGTCCTTCGTTCTCTTCATTACAGGACAATTTTGGAGCTAACCGATGAGTTTTGAAAGATTTCTTCTGTATTTCATTTGCGACGGGGGCGTTGACTCTGTGTAGCGAGCATTTGCGGGGCATTATTGGGGGTGAAAAAGATGATGTAATCGAAGTCGATGCCATTTATTTTGTATGACCACTGCTGTCATCGTTTGAGCTATAGGGGAGTAGGAAAGTAGGAATGCAGTCAGTTGGCTCGCTGCGCTGGCTCGAATCATCTATACGTTTGGATACGGCGAAATGACCGTTAAACCAAGTACCACGTGGGTTTGAAAATGTTTTTTGAGCCAAGCGACATATTTTTGAATGAACAACTCAATGACATTAAATTGAGTTCTATTTACTCTATTCAAATTCTCTATGACATTTGTTTAAAGTAATGTAAAAAGTTCATTAAAAATCACACTATTTCTTTCAAAGAAAATTATGATTACATTGAAATAAATATTACATTGTAATGAATATAAAATTTATTTGAGAATCTTGAAAAAAAAAACATTACTGGCTGTGGGAACCGAACCCATACCATATCTGCGATACGCCGACGCTCTACCAGTCTACTACTAGAGCTACGGAACACTATAGAAAATAGTAATTAATAAACATACATATGTATATGAATTGACTCACATATATTCAAATAGATATACCCATATTTGAAACTATACTCGTATTATACTCCTGAAACAACTGAAAAACATTTTTGAACTGAGTATTTGTTTAGGTTACTTCAATCATAACAAATATTTACTTTAAAACTATTTTTTAAATGTCTCAAATACTTGAACGTGTGTTGTAACGCCATTAGAGCTTTCATGCGACTGCGTGTGTTTCTTGGCTCAAGAAACATGAAGTTCTTGAGTCAAACTGCTTGAAATTGATTAATTACATTAATTACGTGAAGTTTTTTGTCATTTTTTAAACCTACAAATGTGTTAACACTGGCGGGATCCCCCAACGACGTCTTGACCTTGAATCTTTTTTTATTTCGTTTTATTGCCCAATACCTACACCAAGTATTAAAATAATTGTAATTTATGTTGTTAGTGTTTAATAGTTTTATTACCTGCCCATGCACGAAAAAGAGCTGATGATAAAGTTGCTTAGCATTTTAAAAGTATTTGTATATTTAATGATTTTACTTCAAAAAATCTTACCAGTTTTGATAGCAGTGGGCCCCATTTTTTTTATCTGCCCCAGGGCCCTGGGTTACCTTGCTACGCTATTGGCGATCTTTTAGCTCTTTGCTGAGAATTAAAAATATTAAAAGAAATAAATTAAAAAGGAATTGATGAAAAAAACTTACATACCACTACATCAGGCGACGCCCTAAAACTTTTGATTATGAACTCCCATCCCATTAACCGTCCTTTTGGCGTCATTTTGTTTGCCTCCATTCTATTAATATTATAGCCCATGATTGAATTTAAAAACAATTCGGTTTCGCTTTGAGAAAAAACGTGTTCCCCTTTTTTTCTGTTCGTCTTCGTGATCGCTGTCGTATGCACCAACGTCTTTTCGACATTTTAAAAAGTTATATTAAAACCACGTTATGTTTTATACTTTCAAAAAAAAAAACATCGGCACACGATTGTCATGGGTTTCTTTTTTTTTTTTTTTTTAATTTTTGAAAGATGAAAATGTTTTCAATAATTATAGTTGTATTTATATAACAACAGCCCGGCAAAAATCCTCGTTTCAAACCCTCCTAGTGGGTGCCGGGCGGTAATGATCACCACAGTTATCTTGTACGTTGTCAAGATGGGGATCAGCTAAGGTCAGGTTGAATTGCTGCAGTTTCCTACTCCTTAATAGTAGCAACCTTTAGCAATGCAATCTGACCATAGATACGGGGTCCCTAATTTCAGTGGTGGTGTGAGCGTTTTAAACATAATCCGTGCCGAAGAATGAAAGGCTGGGGGGTAAACCAGTCGCGAACGAGCTCATTCGGATGCCTTGGCAGGGTCCGTCTTACTTTCTGCCTTACCCCGGTATATCGGCTCTGCCGGGGCTGACCTTTTTTTTTCCGACCTACTCGTGGGAACAAAATTTAAATTTAAAATCAAAATGGACAAAACGATGACAAATATATGCAACACAACGGACAACGAAGACGAACTGCTGGCTTCTAGCCAGGAGACATTGACGGGAAGCTTTCTCAGCACAGATGCCTGTGCTGAAGAAATGTCTTCCAAACCCTCAGGGAGCATAGCTAGTACCAGCCATAGTACTCCTGTGCTCCCTAAATCGACCAATACCGACAAGCCATCGGGTAGCAATGCCAGCCATAGCATTGCGACCCGAGGTAAGAAGAAATCTTCGGGCGTTCTTCGAAAAAATCAGTTCCTGAGGGCCTCACACATTCTTGGCAAGATTGCTAAGAATGAAGCCGAGGGAACTATTCAGGAGAGGGACGCCGAAGACAAAATCAAGTACCAGAAGATTGTTGAAGAATACAATAGTCTTCTGGGAAACAAAGATAAGGCCGTCAAAAGAAACAGGTCTCAAGAGGAGACCTTGCCTTCTAAAAAGAAGAGCAAATTTGACGGCAAGAATTTGAAAGAGAAAGCCAAATCTTCGGGAGCGGCGCAACCGCCTACTCTGAGCGAGGTTGTCAGGGATGACCTACAGGTAGCGGTTGTAGATGAGCTTTCCACCAATAGCAAAGGTCTGCTATCGGTGTGGAGCTCTATCGAGGCTAAGCTCTCTGAGATGGTTTTCCTATTTACTTTGACCGCAAATGAGGGACCCTATCCTAGTTTCGACTCAGGTGAAATGCTCAGGGGGTACAGGGTTATCAAATGCGAAAATATGTTTTCAAGGGATTTCCTTAGAGAAAGCATTGCTAAGATCAGCAATGACTGGGAGGGCATGAAGCTCAAGCTCATCCCAGCTAAGGATATTCCTAAACAACCAAAAGCTCGCATTTGGTTGCCTCTCATGGGCATCAAACCTAGCGGACAGGAGCTGATCCGCTGTCTTCAGAGGTTGAACCCACTGGTCCCCATGCATGACTGGGTCGTCATTAAGGTGGAGGAACCGCAAAAGACCAGCGCTTCATACCTTCTGAGGATTAGCGAGGAAAGCATTGGGGCTCTCATTAAAGCCGAATATAAATTGCGTTTTGGCATCAGGCATGCCAAAATTAAAATCCTGCGGAATCAGGAACCAGATGCCGATAAAGTGGATGATGGCGCTGAGGTCAGCGCCGCCGTCGACGAATCGGTGGTTCCTGACGAAGCAGGAAGCCCAAAAAATTAAAAACGCGCTGAAGGTCGTCCAGATTAATCTGAAGCACTCTAAATGTGCTTCAGATAATCTAAGAATTTTCCTAAGTGAGGAAAATATAGACATCGGCGTCATCCAAGAACCCTGGGTCAATGGCCTCAGAGTGAGGGGCCTTCAAGATAATCAATACGACCTTTTTTATAAACCAGTAGCCCCTGAACAAGGTAATCCTAGAACTTGTATCTTAGCTAAAAAACACTTAAAAGCTTTTTTGTGTCCAAATTTTAGCACTCCCGATTTGACAGTAGTCAGGCTGGAAGACAAAGAAACAAATGGACTACTGATGGCTTCTGGCTACTGCGACCACAACCGAGAATCACCGCCTGAGGAGGTGAAGACCCTGCTGGAGGCAGCAAAGCAGCAAAAAACGAGTCTCCTGATTGGATGTGATGCGAACGCACGACATTCACTCTGGGGTAGCTCTGAAATCAACGAACGAGGTGAGTCTCTTTTTGATTTTATTATTGATAACAACCTTATTGTTTGTAACAGAGGTGATACACCCACCTTCGTCTTTCCAAGTTCGGAAAATTACGACGGCTGGGAAGATGTACTTGATATCACTGTTACAAACAACTGTAATTTAGTGGTGGAAAATTGGAGAGTATCCTCTGCAAATTCCTTTTCGGATCACAGGAGGATCCTTTTTAACATAGGTTTCAAGGTAGAAACCCTTCCTCCTTATAGAAATCCTAAAAGAACTGACTGGAAGAAATTTAGTCAGATCACCAAATCTAAACTGGGCAAATTACCAATTAGTAGAGTAGAAACTGTGGAAGTTCTCGAGTCTAGGGTAGAGACCCTCGAGGTAGCCATTAAAACTGCCTTCAAGGTCTCTTGTCCAATTAAATATAGCCGCAAAAAATTCCCTCCCTGGTGGAACGAAGATCTTTCGGCACTAAGAAAAATGACCAGAAGGATCTTCAATATCTGTCAGAAGGAGAAATTCTTTCAACCTTACAAAGACTGTCTCAAAGAGTATAAGCGAGCCATAGCAGCGTCCAAGAAACTTTGTTGGAGAGAATATTGTCATTCTATAGAAGACATTAGGGATTCTGCCAGATTAAGTAAAGTTTTGTCAAAGGAACATTGCAACCCCTCGTTCCTTAAAAAATCTGACGGTCTCTGGACAGCCTCTCCTGCTGAGTCCTTGGAAGTGCTAATGGCATCACATTTTCCAGGTTGCGAGAGCAGCAACCCCGAAACTCTGAGTACTATAAACACCGATCCAGCTCAGGAAGAGCTAATCAATTCCCTTATAACAGGAGATAGTATTTCACGGGCCATAAATACTTTTTCCCCTTACAAATCACCAGGCCTTGATGGCATAATACCAATTATGCTGCAGAAACTGCAAGACATAGCAGTGCCCTGGCTTGAAATGATCTTCAAGGGTTGTCTCTATCTAAATCATGTACCAGAGTCGTGGAGACATGTTAAAATGGTCTTTATTCCGAAAGTAGGTAGGAGAGGTCATGAATCCGCGAAGGACTTTAGACCTATTAGCTTAACTTCTTTTGTTTTAAAGACACTAGAGCGCATCCTTGATACTCACATTAGAGTACTACTAGAAGTCTGTCCACTTGATGTATCCCAGCATGCCTACCTCAAAGGCAAGTCTACGGAGACTGCCCTGCATGAAGTTGTGCGTACAATCGAGAAGACAATTAACTACAAAGAATACACCCTTGCAACCTTCCTAGACGTGGAGGGTGCTTTCAATAACGTCCTAACTGAATCTATTCGTGAATCACTTGCTCACTTTGGCGTAGATGGATTCATATCAGAATGGATCATTTCTATGCTAAGTGACAGAAAGATTCACGCTTCGTTAGGAAACACTACTACTACTAAATCTGTTAGTAGAGGAACACCCCAAGGAGGTGTTCTTTCCCCCCTTCTGTGGCTGTTAGTCATGGACAAAATTCTCGTAAAGTTAAGAAGTAGCGGTGTTAAAGCAGTAGCGTATGCTGATGATTTGGTTTTATTGGTCTCAGGAAAGTATACCACAGTGATTAGTGAAATCACTGAGGTGGCTCTGAAAAAAGTTAGCAACTGGGCTACAAGAAGTGGACTAGGTGTTAACCAGAGTAAAACGGAACTGATGCTTTTTACTACCAAAACTAAAATACCTACTTTCACCCCACCTCGACTTAACGGCCAAACTCTATCTTTATCTTCTAAAGCCAAATACCTTGGAGTCATTCTCGACCCCAAACTGAACTGGAAGGTAAATATAGAAGAACGGGTCAAGAAAGCATGCATTGCTTTCTATGCCTGTAGAAAAACATTTGGTAAAAAGTGGGGCCTCCAATCTAAGATGATTCTTTGGACGTACACTGCTGTGGTTCGACCAATTTTGTCATATGGATCGATTGTGTGGTGGCCTGCACTTAACAAACAATATAACATCAATAAACTTAAGAAGGTTCAAAGAACGGCTAGCGTTGGCACTACTGGGGCCCTTCGATCCTGCCCAACAGATGCCCTCAGCGTTATCCTGCACCTTCTACCACTCGACCTTCACATTAAATACCTAGCGGCATGCAGTGCTGTAAGACTAAAGGAATCTAACTGTTGGTCTTCCAAGCCTTACGGCCATGGATGTGTCACAAAATTGATTCCTCCGGATATTTTTCTAGCTAACACCGACTACTGTGTACCTCCTCTCGGACAAATCGGAGATTTGAAGGCCATTTTTCCTACAAGAGATGATTGGAAAGACGACAGTGTGACGAAAAATTTCGACACAACAATCTTCACCGATGGGTCTAAGATGGAGTGCGGTGTTGGTTCAGGAATTTTTTCCGAGACCCTTAACATCTCCAAGTCCTTCAGACTACCAGACTTTGCAAGTGTATTTCAAGCTGAACTACTAGCAATCAGAGAAGCATGCAAACTGCTCAAATTAAACCAAAATCAACCCAGAAATACAGCAATCTGCTCTGACAGCCAGGCGGCCATTAGGGCCATCAAATCATCCACATCTACCTCATTACTTGTCCAGCAATGTCGGGACGAACTATTGAGTCTGAACACTAACCTCCGAGTCACTCTCATTTGGGTTCCAGGTCATAGTGACATAGAGGGAAATGAACGGGCTGACGAGTTGGCTCGACAAGGCTCGGCCCTTCATAGCTCATTAGCGGTTAATGTTAACATCCCTCTTGGTGCTGTGAAGAGACAAATCTTCTCGATTTTTCTCAACGAATCCAACCGTAGGTGGAACAGTCTTACAAACTGTGTCCTATCAAGAAAGATATGGCCAACCTACAATAAAACACGTTCTAACGATCTTTTATGCAGACCCAGGCATGATATAGCCAGGATCATAGCAATCTGCACGGGGCACTGGCCCATAGGAGAGCATGCAAGAAAGCTGGGAATCCCCTACAACTCTCATTGTCGTAGTTGTGGAGACCCACAAGAAAAAGAAACTGTGGTTCACTTTCTCTGCAATTGCCCCGCTTTAGCCTATTTTAGAATAACTTCCTTCGGGAAAGCATTCCTCGACGACCCAAGTGAGCTTTCTGAGAAGAAAATCAAGGATATGATTATCTTTCTGAATGCGACGAAATGGCTTTAAAAATGGTTTGTTAAAGTCTATAAAAACCACATCAGTCCGTTTTAAATCCCTATCAGATTGACACGAGTTAATGGTATCAAAACGGCGCTCTCCAGCGCTAATTGAGTCGCAAGGCCAGAGCTAGCGACGACCATCTCTATCTATCTATCTATATAACAACAAATGTTTGCAAATATCATAACGTCAGTTTAAAATACTTTTAAAAACACGTTTAGACAGTTTTACACCCGGTTGTAAAACATTTTCAATCTGACAAGTTCAACTCGTGTTTTTAAGTGAAAAATATATGTAAATATGTAGACAAAACATTAAATTATTGAGTTTAAAAATATCGGGTTTGAAAATCAACTTAAACTCGATTTACACTCGGAGGGAATAATATAGCATTTATACTTCATATGCTAAGCCGAATACGAGTTCCAAATCTAACCCGCCACATGAACCTTTTTCAGTCTCTAATGCTTACACCCAAAAGAAGTCTGCAAACCATCTTCAATCTAAAACTCAACAGTTGCATAACATCGAATCAATTATTTCGGTATGGTTTGATAGGAATCGATATAAGAAAATCAACTTTCAAAATTAGAAATATAAGTATTCCTTTATGTTTCAAACCAAACATTATGTCAAAACCTTATATCGTTCCAGAGCTAAGTAAATCCATTTGCTTATTGCCAAATGCCAGTTGATATTGAATCTGGAAGTATTTACATAAAACCAACATATATGTATGTATTACATCTGATTTAATGATTTTAGAAGGGTTGTATGAGTCTAGAAACTGGGACTGTTTAATTCAATTTTTTTAATAAATCGAATTCTCAACAATTGGTTGAGCAACCAATTCGAACACAGCCAATAGACAATTTTATAGAAGTTCATAACTATACCATAGAAAACTCACGAAACGTTGAATCTTGAAAATATAGAGGTACATATATTCTTTCAAGAGGGTGAAAACTTAACGTTTCCCAACTCGATTAAACACGAAATTAAGACAACCGATGAAGTTCCGATTTGCTCAAAATCGTATCGATATGCTTATGTCCATAAAGATGAAGTGCATAGACAGATCAATGATCTGCTCAGTCAAGGTATAATTCGTCCTAGCTTTTCACTCTGGTCTTCTCCGACTTGGATTGTTCCGAAGTTCAAAGTTGTGGTTTGCAGGTGGAACGGGAAGTGTCACCTCGCGTGACAAAAAAAATATAAAAAAAAGAACGTACCCACGGAGAGCAGTGAGTATTCCTTCCCTTTCCACCCCTATACCTGCAGTTGTTTGGCTTAGCGGGTACATGAATTGTATTGAGCTTGTCTAAGCTCTCTCAATTGATGTACTGATGCGAATAACGACAGATGCATAGAGAAATACTGTTTGACTGTTAGGGTTCGGATTAATTTACATCACTACTAAGGCAAAACACTAGTAATGTTGTGTATTAAAAAGTACTTTACAATCATATTCAGTTTTTTCTCTTAGATTTCGTCTGTTTTAGTCTTTTTTTTTCTTTTTTATCACAATGATTGGTAATTTTAGAGTTGACTATTGTAATATTCGTGGGCTTGGAGCAAATTTCAATGCTTTGTACGCCCATTCTGTTATAAACAGAAAATACTGATCCTGCTGAATTTCAGATTCATGGGTATAACTAAGTGTCATTATTCCTCCCCCACTATGGTCTCGCCGTCTACGTTAGAAATGATGTTGCTTAACACAATATGGTCCTAGTACCAACCCCTTGTTTAACTTCCTGTGGTTTAAATTCTCTGTAAACAGGCACATCGTACATTATTGTTTTCTCTATCGAAGTCCTAATTTGGACAGAGTTTCAACTTCTCGTGAATTTGACGCTCTGTCTGACTCCATAAAAAAAATTGTTTCCTTACATCCTCACACTGAAATCGTTATTACGGGCGATTTCAATGTACACAATTCTTCTTAGCTTCAACATTCAGGCCAGACAACACCCGAAGGTATGTGTGCTGAGATCTTCGCTGAGTTTAACCACCTTACTCAGGTTGTCAACGAGCCTACCCGAATATCGGACGTTAATGGCCGAGTCGAAAATACTTGACTTGTTCCTAACCTCTGACCCCGATAAATACACAATCAGTGCATTACCGCCTCCAGGCACATCAGACCATAGTATCATTTCCGCAAATTTTTCGTGCCAAAAAAATCCAGTTAGAGAAAGAGCTCCTGTGAGAACCGTTTGGCAATACGAGAAAGCCAACTGGGACGGTCTCAATAATTTTTTCAAGATCTTTAACCATGCTTCCTCGGTAGTAACGTAGATTCCAGCGCGGATTTGATTACTAATATAATGATCTTGGGAATGAGAAGTTTTATCCCGAATAGGGCTAAAAGCATCAAACCCAAAGAGAAATCATGGCTTGATGGAAGCTGTAAAGAGGTTATTAGGGTCAAAGAGGTTAGCTTCCGTTGTTTTAGAGCCAACCCAACTGAGGAAAACCGGTAAGTTCAAACAAGCCAGGAAGGCCTGCAACGCCCATATTCGAAGGACCAAATTTTTGTATGACCAAAAATTAAGGCAAAAAATACTGCAATGTCCCACGGCAGTTCGCCGCCAACTCTACGCTGCTGATAGTGTCATGACTCCCCCAGTTCTTGAGCGCGTAAATGAGTGTATGGGACAAATCTTCTTTCGTACTCGTGCTGTGGCGAGAGTCCTAAAAGATATCAACAATCCGCTGGTCCGGATGGTATCTCCGCCATTGTTCTGAAGAGGTGTTCTTCCACGCTGGCAGAAGCTTTTCCATCTATCTTATTCTTCTGGGCTTGTAAAATTATCAGCTCAAGAAATATCTCGAAGATCGAA
Source organism: Syrphus vitripennis (assembly GCA_958431115.1). NCBI lineage: Eukaryota > Metazoa > Arthropoda > Insecta > Diptera > Syrphidae > Syrphus > Syrphus vitripennis. The sequence continues at coordinate 70,142,758 of OY288108.1, forward strand.
AGCTTCTTTATGACCGGCACAAATACGGCTTGATGGTTTATCTCACCGAACATTGGAACAAATCTTTACATCGTTTTGGAGAAAGTAAGATTACTGCATTTTAATGTGATTCTCATGGGTTCAATAATTAAAGACTTGAATTTATTTAGTAAAATTCATAGAAACTTTATTAATTCAACTAAGCAATATTGAACAAAATTAAAGTAAAAGATATTTAATTTAAGTTAGGTTGAGGTAGAAGAAAACTGAACACGTTGTCGGATGGATGAGAAGTCAAATTATCTTTTTGTCAGTAGCCGGAAATTCATTTTACATGAAGCCATCTTTGAAGTAATTGTCAAGTTGATGACTATTTCGTAGAACTGTCAAACTCAATAATTCCCTCACACTTATTCAGATCCAAAACTAATTCTTCCATTTCTCAAACGAAATGAGCGTCTGCCCCTTCGTTGGGTAGAAACTTGTTACTGAGGCTCTTCTAATAAAACAGAACTAGGTCTTATTTCCGAACCAGGGTAATGCAAAACGCTTCTGTTACTAGTTGGACTGATGGAGTTTTCTGATGATGAGACCTCAATAACAGGCTCTCAAACTCAACGGAATCTTCACATGACGGAGATATGGATGGTGATGGCGATGGTAAACATGTTGATGGTGACGGTAACGAAAATCTCGGAGGAGATGATGGTAATTCTGATTGCGGTGACTGTGACGGATATTTCGAAGAAGATGATGATGGCGCTTGTGATGGCGATGACTGTGACGTCGGTTATAAAGATGATCTAGATGGCGAAATTGATGGTGATGGAATTGGGGGTCGTGATAACGGAATGTTCTCAACATTCGGTTCATTATCCTTGAGATTCGATACTGATCTTGAACGCATCTGGTTTTGGTGACGACGCCAAGTACCATAATCTGTTTGTACTTGATACGTTTTCCTTCCCAACGGTTTGATTACAACTCCTTTTACCCACTTCGTTCTCTTTAGATATTGACGAACGAAAACTGTTTGACCTGTAGAGAATTTTGTAAGATAATCACCTTTCTCCTTTCTGTTTGTGTCTGGAAAAAGGACTGGTAATACCGTACGGTGACAACGACCGTGAAGCTTTTCAGCAGGTTACTTGCCATCTGCATCGGGAGTTGTACGGTAGGTGTTTAGGAAAATTTGTAAGGCATCTTCACTGCGTGCTATCGTACATAAGATCTTGGTTAAAGATGTTTTGAACGTTCTCGCCATACATTCAGCTGCGCCGTTTGATTCAGAATTGAAAGGTGCAGAAGTAAGATGCGTGATGGCGTTATTTTGGCAAAAATCTTTGAATTCGGCCGAAGAAAATTGAGGGCTATTGTCTGACACTATGGTTTTTGGTAACCCTTCCAGCGCGAAGACAGAACGAAGAGCACTAATTGTCGATTTCGAAGTTGTTGTCGACGATGATGAGCCACATACATTTCTCGAAAGGACCGGCATAGTCAATGTGAATTCGCTCCCATGAGTGCTCGGTTGTTGGCCAGCTAGTATACTGCTTTGCAGGCTGTGAAGCATTGAGCTGGCAGGCGTCTCACTTATCTACAGTTTCGTGAATCATTTCATCTATGCCTCGCCACCAGCAGTAACGACGGGACAGCTGCTTCATTCTGGTTTCCCCCCAATGACCTTCGTGGAGCAATGTTAGGACCTTCAGCTGCAAACTATGGGGAACTACCACTCGAGTATGTTCAGTCTGTAATAAAACAACATTAATACACACACGCAAGCTTTACCTACGACGAAAATAGGGCATTCAATTTGCTTCACAACTCGGCAACTGTTTTGGCCATCCTTGCTGAATATAAAATATAACTTTGTTTAAAATGCGATCTTTATTGAAGTGTTCAGCTACCACAGATGAGCTTATTGGAAAATCTTCGATAAAAGAATAATTGTATAAAACATTTCAGGCATGACATGATTCATCCATCTTATCAAACTCTTTTTTGTTTTTGCAAATTCACATTTTTCTAAACGGCATCTTAGGCCATGGCTCTCGAGACGTTCGATGAAAATTTTAAAATTTTCTAAATGCTCTTCTTTGCTCCTCCCAAAAATTATGACGTCATCGACATAAGCAGCACCAAACAATCCGGCTGTCAGTTGGTCGATATAGTTTTGAAAAAATCCCGTAGAGCTAGCTATACCGAAAGGTACACGAAGATATTGAAATAGTCCGAACTCAGTGGAAATGACACAGATTTTCTGAGACTCTTCATCTAACGGGATCTGTAGATAAGCGTCAGACAGGTCTATCTTCTTGAAATAACTACCGTCTTCGAGACTGTGAAAAATGTCTAAAACCCGTGGCAGTGGATGACGATTAATAATCAATTGTGGATTTATTGTTTGTTTGAAATCAATAGGGGTTTGTTTGACAATAGGGGCGGCAAACTGGCTTGTCTCAATTCGTCGAAGAATACCCATACCCAAATCAAAAAGTCTTTCTAACTCTTAACAATTTCCGTTTGTGCAAAAGGAACGGGGCGATATTTACAAAATTTGGGCTGTGCATCAGGCTTCAAAACAAGATGACCAACGTAACTATTACTACAGCCCAGCTCTGAATTGAAAACTGATTTATAACGCTCGCAAAGTGTTTTTGCTTCTAAGGCTAGTTGTTGGTGCTCTTTATCACAAATGTCATCCGAAATCTAAAGTGCTAGTTCATTACTTTGGTGGTTTATCGGTAAATCAAACGCATCAATCCAGTCTAACCCCATAATGTTGGAACCGTATTCGCTATCGACGACTAATAAATTTAATTTATACGTAATACTCTTCCAGATAACCTCTGCACAAATTATACCCTACTCGGTCGGTTGATTGACAACGGGTCTCCTGAATCACGATAACCTCGTAAACCTATCAACGAGCAGGTTGCACCTGTTTCTAGTTGAAAATCTAGTGGAATTTTATTTACCTCAAGTGACACAAATAATTTCTTTTTTCGGCCTTGAGATTTACCGATTGTTTCTTTTAAAGTGCAGATCTCTTCATGCTGCATTTGATTAATGAAATGTGCGGTTTCTTTAACATCTTTATTCGAGTTTGAAGTGCTTAGATTATTATGTGATCGCAATTGATAAGAACTTGGAGCTTGTGCGATTGCTTTGTCGGTTCTGAGTATAATCCCTCTTTCTATTACGCCGAGCACGTGTTCGCACATTATCTTGCGTTTCTATTAGAGAGACATACACTCTGGATATGCCCTCGTCGATGGCATTTAGCACATACGAAATCAATAGATTTACAATTTTTACGGTCATGTTGCACATTGCAATCTGGACATGACCTTCTGTTCAAATAATTTGTATTTTGCGACTTATGTACTTGGATAAATAGCGTTTACCTTTTTTCTCCATCCTTTAGTATTGATGATGATATCCTCTATCTTCTTTAAAGAAGGATCGCTGTCCTGTGTAGCTTGTAGGCGTATTTGATCATGCGGTGTATAAAACACTATCATATCGCGGATCATATATTCTGCATAAGAGTGATTACAACCCCAACCCTCTTTTCGGCAAGTGAATGCACAGTCTTTTGCAAGACCTTTGAGATCCGCGATCCAGTCACTGTAGCTTTGTCCTTGAGCCATTTGATGTCGAAGAAATTTACATCTCGATGCAAGGATATGTAAATCAGATCTAAAATGCTATGTGAGCTGAGAGGTTAGCTTGCTAAATATGTGTGTACTTACGTCTGCTGTCTCTAAAAGTTTCTTCAATAAGTCCAGAAGATGATCGCCACATGATGACAAAAAAAAATGACTTCTTCACATTCTCGTCTGTGATAGAGTTTGCCTCAAAATGTTGCTGGAGTTGAAAGAGATAATTTTCCCATCTGGCTTTGGCTGGATCGTAAGCGTCAAATTTGGGAAA
>OY288108.1:70146875-70161875 GCA_958431115.1 Syrphus vitripennis
TAATGTACACTTTTACAAAGTGAAATAATGCTTTCAGTTCACTTTACTTTTACAAAGTGAAATAAGGTCAAATTTTAACATTCCGCCTTATTTCGCTCGACGTTATTTCACGGGCCGACAAACTCTTGCATTAGTGTCGGAAATAGATTTTGTTACCTGTGCGAAATTATTTTCAATTTTTGATTTAAGTGAGTCATTTTATTACGACGATTTTGGTGATGTATCGAGAGAGTTTTCGGTGTTTTCGGAGTTAAGATGTCAATGGTGTGACTAGAGATTTAAACAATGAATGATGCAACAACAAAAAAAACTCAAAAACTTTTCACAATTAATTAAATAATTTGGTTATATCGTAAATATATGCTATGTATATATTTGCAACTCAATTTAATTAATCGGATTGGAACTGAATTTTTTTCGTGTCTTCGGTTCAAAATACAGCGAAGCGCACAAAATGAGTGGAAAACATTCTATATAATAAAAATGCAAAATGCATTCATAGATATCCATGCTCTGCTAACTTTAATTCTATTTTTCTCAAAAACCATTAGAGTTTTCGACTCAAATCTTTTTGATTAGTTAATAGATCACCTAGCATGAATTAAGTGCTCCATTGAACTATTTTCCAAGATTTGAAGAAAAACAAAAAATAAAATTTCATATATAACTTGAACTCAAGTTAGCAGAACATTAATTTCTCCAAAACTATTGGAGCACAAAATTTTTTTTTTGGAGCACTAATTAATGCCATCAAAAAAAGTTTGTTCTGCTGACCTTGGTCTGCTAACTTGAGGGACATAATTCCACTATACTACATGGAGAAAATATGGATCCATATCACCATATCACCATACACTTCTGAAAGAACTGTTTCCCGATGAGGCGAATTTTCATTATCTCCATACTTGGGCTTCGAGCAATCCACATTCAAGAAGGCAAACATCACACAGATTCAGCATCAATATGTTGGCAAGTGTAATTGGAAATAAATTAATCGGGCCCATAAAATTACCACCCCGACTTAATTCCACTAAATATCTGGAGTTTTTACAAAATAATCTACCAGACCTATTGGAGGATGTTCCACTGCTTCAACTAGCCTCATCATATTTCCAACGAGATGGTGCTCCGGCCCACTATCGTCGTGAAGTTAAGGATTGGTTGGATGAAGAATACGTTCATCGATGGATAGCAGAAATTGACCACTTCACTGGCCTGCAAGATCTCCTGATCTCACTGTACTGGATTTTTTGTATGGGGACGAATGAAAGAATAACAACTTTAACTGAATTAGAACGACGTTTTTCCTAAGAATTACTAAAAGTAAGGCAAAAGTTTTCGAGAATAAACATTGAAAGTAAAATCCAAAAACGGGCTCTGGCATGCATTCAAAACGCAGGAGGGCACTTTGAGTAAATATTATAACTGTATTTGTGTACAGTACATAGTAAAAAAAATCTTAAAACTACACAAATTATTGTTTTATTCAAAAAAAAAAACATCTCAGGGCAAAAAATTATTTTTTTTTTTTTTTTAATTTTACCTGTGTTGGATTTCCCAAGTATCACAAAATGTATTGGTTTTTAAGTAGACTTATCAATGATTTTTTACTATCGTTTTGTTCATCAGGTTAAAATAAGAAAACTTTATGTTTATTACGCATTTTTTGAAAGAAAAATTACCTCAAAGTAATTGAATATCTGGCAACCCTAAAAACATATCAGGTCAATTCAAACGTATTTTAAAAGTATAGTATTTCTACTAAAAAAAAGGTGTAAAATAAGAACCCTACCATTAGTACTGGCGGAAAAATTGAACTTAACATGGTTCAGGGTACACCAGTTTTTTTTTTTTAAATCATCAAAAAGTGATGTCAAAATTGAAAATCAGGGTAGAACAACTTTTTTCTTAGAATATGACCAAAAATTACATCCCAAAGTATGGCTCACGAATTACCGGACACCGTGTATTTTTTATTTATTCAAACATTTGTTTTGATATTTTTTTTTACGAAATTAAAGTTTGAATATCGGAGCGCAACTATTTCGGGCGAACCAATTTAATATGATTTTTGAATTATAATTTTTTTTTCTAAACGGCAATTTTTGTTGAGGTTGATGAATTTTTTTGTAGGCATTTGAAAGAGAGGTTGTAATGTTTCCAACAGTCAATTTATTTATCAAATGTGATTAATTGATAGAAGTTGATAGTATTCTTTCTGTTTAATACTCAAAATAGTTTTTTGTGAATTCAACTTAAATTAATTTCTAAACTCAAATTTATCGTTTATGTTATTATTTGCATTTTTATAATTCTTAATTTTTCTATTTGCTTAAATGTGACAAACACTTGTATCATGTACCCTATGATTTTATAACATGTTATAATCCTCTTAAAGTAATTGCATATTCTTCTTTGTTATCTTATTTGTTTTTCCCAAATTATGCAATAATTTTTGACCTAACTTAGATTACATAAGAAATCTTTCTTTTCGATTCAAACCATCAAGCCAACAACATCTCTTGGAGAAAATATAAGTATTCTACAAATTTTAACCAAGTTATTTTTCTTTCTTTATAGCCTATTGAAATTAACTCGTCGACAACGATTCATTCGCTATATATTAATTAGGCAAATTGTGATAAAATTCTTGGTTCTTTATTGCATTCTATAAAAAACATTTTGGTCCTTCTGAAGCCAAATTAAATTATTTAAATGAACTTCTTTTTCGTTTTTTTGCATGAAAAACTATATTTGGTGTATTTTAAGTGTAGTGCATGAACTATTTAAAACTTTTGATTGCCGGTTTAATCGAAATTTAATTAGATTGCAATGATTAAGATTAAAGCTAAGCGTGGTAATGCAAAAGGCATAATAAGTAGGGCTGCAACATATGCAGATTCGGTGGATACGAATACACCTGTCGCGATGATAGAAAATCGTTTAGTTAAACTAGAGGAAACGTGGTCCATATTCGTTGCGCTTCACGAACAGATGTATGATTTTGCGGCTGATCCTGGGTTCGTAGACCCAGAGTCAGAATTTGAAGAGTATGAAACAAAATACTTCACAGCTCAATCAATTTTCGCCAATTTTCTTCAGGTGAAAAAATCGCTAAATCCACCTGACCAGTCGCTAGCTGAAACATTAGCAAATCAGCAAGCCACGTTTCTCAAACAGTTAAATGCGAGTTCGACAAAACCTACCTCGATAAAATTACCGAAAATATCGATTCCAATCTTTTCAGGTGATGACTATAAAGATTGGCCAACTTTCAAAGACATGTTTACGGGTTCGGTGGATTCTAATCCCTCGCTTACATCTACGCATAAATTTTATCTACTAAAATCATTTTTAAGTGGAAATGCGAGCAAACTTCTAAATGGTATCGCAATCTCTGACGATAATTATTTCGAGGCGTGGGAAAAATTGGAACAACGATATGATCGTCCACATCTGATCATTCAGTCTTTTATACAGACATTCTTATCGCTCCCTTCGATTAGTTCGTCAAACGTAAATCTTCTTCGAAAATTAACCGACGGTGCCGATGAAGTTATTCGTGGATTGAATGCTATAAACTCAAACGAAAGAGATCCTTGGCTCATATATTTGCTTGTTTCTAAATTGGACCCAGAGTCAAAGCAAGCCTGGGCTGAGAAGATAGGTTCGAAATCAGACTCCACTGTCAGTGATCTTTTAGATTTTCTTCAGAATCGGTGCGTTTGTCTAGAATCAGTTTCGTCATGTTCGCGTTCGGTACAAAATAGAGGTAGAGTTCAGCCGGCTATTCGTTCTCATGTAGTTGAGACTAAAGCACATTTGGAATGTCCTCTTTGCAAGGAGGAGCACCAACTCACCAACTGCAAACAATTTCTAGGTCTTGCTGTCGATAGTCGCCGTAGTTTTGTCAAAGAGAAAGCCTTGTGCTTTAATTGCCTTCGATCAGGTCATTCATCTAATAGATGCAAATCGGATAGACGCTGTAAAACATGTCACACACGTCATAATTCTCTCGTTCACTTACCATCTTCGTCAGCATCGTCGTCAACGTCGCCGTCGTCGTCTTCTTCACCTCCGTTGTCAAAATCGTCAAATACTGTTACCAATAATTCATCGTCTTCTTCTAACCAACCAAAAGCAACAAATTCTTCTCTCTCGCTTTGCTCTTCCTTGTATGCAAAAGGTAATTCGTCACATTTAAATCAGGTTTCTCAAACCATATTGCCTACTGCTATTGGACTTGTTCAAGACAATCAAGGAGAGTTTCAAAACATTCGATTGTTGCTGGATTCAGGATCCCAGATATCTTTTATTACTGAACAAACTGTTCAGAGGTTAGGTCTTGTAAGGAAGAAAGCACGCATTACGGTATTAGGTGTTGGATCCACTTCAGCAGGTGTAACAAATGGAGTTGTTAAACTTCAACTTTTCTCTCGTTATTCGCAAGCTTCGATTGAGATACAGTGCCATGTTATCTCAAATTTAACTTCCATCACACCTGCATCAGAAATTAAAATTTCTGATAATAAAACATTCGCATCATACTCGCTCGCAGACCCTAATTTTAACGTGCCAGGCAACGTTGACGTTCTTGTTGGAGCTGATAAGGTTTTCAGCATTTTCAGTGGCTCCGCTGTGCAGGGTAACCAAGGGTTGCCAGATTTAATACCTACCATATTTGGGTTCGTAGTTTGTGGAAACATGGGTTCATTTGCCTCTCGTATTAAGGATAGCTCAAATTCTTTCCTTACTCAGCTGGACACAAGTCAATCATTTGAATTGGAGAGGTTTTGGCGCCTTGAAGAAGTTCATGTAGAGCCAACTCTATCCACTGAAGATCAACGTGCTGAAGATCTCTTCGTAAAAACTCATTCGCGTTTACCTGATGGAAGATATTCGGTACAGTTGCCGTTTAAATACGACCAAGAAACTGATTTCGGAAATAGCTTCAACGTCGCTAGCAATCGTTTTCACTCTTTGGAAAGGCGAATGGAATCTGATCCTACTTTAAGGAATAGCTATATACAATTTATGAAGGAATATATAGAGTTAGGACACATGCAGGAGATTCAGCCCATCGACATTCCACGTTTATCGTCAAGGTGTTTTTACTTGCCACATCATGCTGTTGTAAAAAATGACAGCAGCACCACGAAGGTTAGGGTGGTATTCGACGGATCCGCCAAGTCAGGAGGTAATCCTTCTCTTAATGAATCTCTTCTCATTGGTCAAACACATCAGCGCGATCTTTTTTCTATTTGTCTTCGTTTTCGTCTTCATAAGTATACTATTTCGGGTGATATTGAGAAAATGTATCGCCAAATTAATATATCTGAAGAACACACCGATTTTCAACGTATACTTTGGAGAGAATCCAGTGAACTTCCTCTCAAACACTTTCGGCTTTCAACTGTTACCTACGGTACAGCTTGTGCACCTTTTTTAGCGGTGCGTAGTCTTTATCAACTAGCGTTAGATTCAAAGGAAAAATATCCTCGTGCTGCCAACATTCTGCTTAATGATTTTTATATGGACGATGTGATGACTGGTGCAGATTCGATAGAAGAAGTAACATCTTTGCGCTTAGAACTTGTCAATCTTCTAAAATCAGGTGGATTCAATCTCAGAAAATGGACCACAAATTGCTGGCCATTACTTCTTAGTATTCCAGAAGACCAACGCGAGTTATCTCCTAAAGATTTTGAAGAGTGCAATGCAGTTAAACTCTTGGGATTGCAGTGGTCACCGCTGAAGGATTCGTTTTCCTATAAGGTCAATTTGAATGATTCTTCATCTTTCACTAAGCGTCGTATTCTGTCTGAGTCATCGAAAATATTCGATCCTATAGGTTTTCTAGCACCTGTCATAGTCGGCGTTAAAATTCTCTTTCAAGAATTCTGGCGAAGTAAATATAGTTGGGATGATGTTATTTCACAGGAACATGCCAGCAAATGGTGTTCTATTCGTCAGGAGCTTCCTGCATTTGAAAATTTGAGTATTCCTCGTGCTTTATGCATAAATCAAGGTAGCACCCAGTTTCATGCATTTTGTGATGCATCATTGGACGCTTACGCTGCTGTGGTTTACTGCAGAATTAAAGATGCAGCTGGTAATGTTACCACAAATATCGTTGCCGCCAAAAGCCGAGTAGCTCCTATTAAAGTAATATCTCTTCCTCGTCTAGAGCTTTGTGGAGCAGTTTTGCTAACTAGACTAGTAAACAAACTTAAATCGTCTTTACAAATTAAAGACATGCAAGTTTTTTCATGGACGGACTCTGCAATAGTCCTCCATTGGCTTTCTGCGTTGCCCAAAAGGTGGTCAGTCTTTATTTCTAATCGTACTTCAGAAATTTTGTCATCGATGCCGAGGGAAACATGGCGTCATGTGCGATCTGAAGACAACCCAGCTGACTGCGCATCTCGTGGTATTTTACCTTCTCATTTGCTTCAAAATGAGTTATGGTGGAACGGACCACATTGGATGAAACTTGAACCAGACCAATGGCCAACTTCCAGCCATTTTCTCCAGAGCGTTCACACTGAAGACCTGGAAGAGAGACGATCAAAGCTAGCTCATGTTTTCGTTTCTACGTGCAAACCTACATATCTCATCGACAAGTTGCTTGAAAACTCTTCTCGGTACCTCAAAATCATTCGTGTGCTGGCCTTTGTCCTTCGTTTCGTTGCCAATTCGCGTATAAAAACTGGCGGTAACAATAGAAAACCTATCGATATTCGAACTCTTAACATTCCTTCAGTTACAAGTGATGAAATTACGCGAGCAAAACTTTATTTAAATAAATTGAATCAATCTCAAAGTTTCTCATCTGAAATGGAAAATATTCGGTCCGGAAAAGAACTTAAACGAGGGAGCAAGCTTATATCTCTTAATCCTTTTATAGACAATGAAGGAGTTCTTCGCGTCGGTGGTCGAATTCAAGAATCAGACCTTTCGTATTCTTCCAAACATCCGGTCATAATTGACAAATCATCTAAGATCACAAGACTTATAGTGGTCCATATACACAATCGGTATCAGCATGCAGGTGTCTCTCAAATGCTCGCAATATTAAGACAAGAATATTATATCGTCGGTTGTCGAAATCTTCTTCGTGATGTCGTGTTCAAATGTATCGATTGTTTTCGTTACAAAAAGACTACATCTGCCCAGCTTATGGGTAATTTACCTGCTGAACGTGTTTTGTATTCGCGCCCGTTCAACAAGGTCGGAGTGGATTATGCTGGTCCAATAACGTTGCGTGTATCCAGAGGACGAAATCCCAAATTCGTAAAGGGATATATTGCTTTATTTGTGTGCTTTACAACGAAAGCTATCCATTTGGAGTTGGTTAGTGACCTCTCCTCGTCCGCGTTCCTAGCTGCACTAGATCGTTTCGTTTCCCGCCGCGGTAAACCCTCCGAAATCTTCAGCGACAACGGCACTAATTTTCATGGTGCAAAAAGAAACCTCGACGAAATGTTTCAGCTTCTCATGAGTCAACAACACATCGATATTGTCATCGACCACCTGTCAACTGATCAAATTGCGTGGAATTTTATTCCCCCTTCTGCACCTCACTTCGGAGGATTGTGGGAGGCGGGAGTGAAATCTGTTAAATTTCACCTTAAAAGAGTAACTAAGGACCATAGGCTCACATTTGAAGAGATGTATACCCTTCTTACGCAAATCGAAGCACTGCTTAACTCTCGTCCTATGTGGCCAATGTCTGATATGGATCCTATTGCTCTTAGTCCTGCTCATTTTTTAATTGGTCAACCATATACTTCTGTTCCCCGTCCTGATATGTGTAAAAAAAATGTTTGTCCTATTTCTAATTGGTTTCTCTTACAGACTCTGACTCAAGGTTTTTGGAAACGATGGCATGCGGAATACTTGACATCCTTACAACAGCGTCCAAAATGGCAAAACACGAAACCAAATATCGAAGTTAATGATGTCGTCATGCTAAAGGATCCAAATCTTCCCCCATCTAAGTGGATACTCGGACGAATCAAGGCTGTTCACCCAGGGAAGGACAACCTTACTAGAGTTGCGACTATTAAAACACAAACTGGCGATTATGTGCGACCTGTCACCAAACTAGCTCCACTTCCGTTTTCTGAAAGATCCAGGCCTTTCAGGGGGGGCTGAATGTTTAATACTCAAAATAGTTTTTTGTGAATTCAACTTAAATTAATTTCTAAACTCAAATTTATCGTTTATGTTATTATTTGCATTTTTATAATTCTTAATTTTTCTATTTGCTTAAATGTGACAAACACTTGTATCATGTACCCTATGATTTTATAACATGTTATAATCCTCTTAAAGTAATTGCATATTCTTCTTTGTTATCTTATTTGTTTTTCCCAAATTATGCAATAATTGTTGACCTAACTTAGATTACATAAGAAATCTTTCTTTTCGATTCAAACCATCAAGCCAACAACATCTCTTGGAGAAAATATAAGTATTCTACAAATTTTAACCAAGTTATTTTTCTTTCTTTATAGCCTATTGAAATTAACTCGTCGACAACGATTCATTCGCTATATATTAATTAGGCAAATTGTGATAAAATTCTTGGTTCTTTATTGCATTCTATAAAAAACACTTTCAAAAAATGTATTATGACCAATGTGTTTTATGTATCTCCATAAGTTTTTTCGGAAATTATTTTCCGCACCTTAATTAAGTTAAAGGCTGCATTACAGTACTCTAGTTGTTAGCAAGATAAAAATTAATATTCTTCTTCTTGCTCCCTTCCCTTCTTCTTCATCTCTTCCCTTCTTCTTCTTCTTCTTTCATTCTTCCTCTTCACATAAGCCAACCAATTTGTCTCCCAATTGAATTGCTCTTAAATTGAAAATTATCTTCCATCGATTTTTTTTTTTTTTTTTGTGAACAACAACAACAACTTTAAGGCACTACCACCAATTGTCCTACAAGTGTTCTTCAAATAAAATTAGATTAAAGCTCAGCGCCACTAAAAGGAGTCTGATGATTGTCTGGTAAGCATGAAATAGCTATAACTCCGGCCAAAAAATAAAAATATAAACGAATTAATATAAAATTAATTCGTAAAAACAATGACTTTAAGGCACTACCACCAGGTAGTGCCTTAAAGTCATTGTTGTTGTTGTTGTTGTTGTTGTTCACAAAAAAATTCAATGCAATGGTTAAGTCTAATAAACTGACATTCTATGTACAAAATAGTACAATAAAAATAATAAAATTATCTTCCATCTACATAAACAGCAAATTAATCTAAGGCAAATTTGATTGTAATAGAATCAAATAGAATCAAGAGTATTTGCAATCTGACATTAGTTACAATTACAAAGTTGTTTTAGAAACTTATCCCACCAAAATGTTGGGGTGATTTCTGTTACTTTTTGAAATTTTATCTTGTATTTTTTTAAATGAGTGTTTAGACTAAGCCAACTATTATAAAAAAAAATGAAAATTGTATTCCATAATACCATGAAAATTAAAAACAAATTAAAAAACTTTAGACCCTTTTAACTTCGGATCAACGAAGGGTAAAAGTTTAAAAAACCATATTAATTTACATATATTTTTTTCAGCAAATCAACTTAAAACCTGGAACCGACATTCGTAAATTGTGGGAAAGTACGCCTTTCCACTTGGATTTTTTAATTTATGTTTTTAACATCACAAATCCAACGGAAGTGATATCTGGTGGAAAACCTAACTTGCAAGAAATTGGACCATATTACTTTGAGTATGTTTAGTTTTATATTTACACAAAATATTTTTCGTATTCGTGTGAAGTACAAAATCCGAAAATTAGAAATGCAATCTTTCACATTGCAGTGTTCTTTCCTTTTCACTATAAATTATGGAAAAGAGAGCAATGCTTTGTGGAACTAGTTTTGTGAATTCTGTAATCGAAACGGTTATTAAATTTCAGAGAGTGGAAAGATAAATATGATTTGGATGATGATGTTGTTGAAGACTCAGTTACCTACCATATGAGAAATAAATTTATTTTTCGGCCAGATTTGTCAAATGGATTGACGGGAGAAGAGGTTATAGCAGTTCCCCACCCATTAATTCAAGTAAATATATATTGAACAAATTTACAAAGAAACTAAAAAACATTACATATACATAGGTACAATTTATGTTGAATTTTGAATTTTGTTTATTTTTCAATGCGAGAATTGAAGTATTTTAAAGGGATTCAAGGCTCTATGCAATATCTCCTTATGTATTTACATCTCACAAAAACATTAAATAACTCCTTTTATTTCCATAGAAAGTTTTAGAAAAATTATTTTCATGTAAATAAAACGTCAAAAAAAATTTCTTGAATTTTTGTCGGTTTATGACTACCCATCAAGTATAGTAGAACTCAAAATACATGTTGCTAGAGTTCAGAACAGGGAACACATTCGAAAAGTTGAAAGAAAGTACCTTAAGTCAAACATAATATTTAAGAATCATTAAATTAGTAACTAATTTTTTTTCGGCTTTCTTTTTTTTTTTGAAAGTTTTTCTTTATAATACTTTGTATTTTATGTAAATAGAGTAAAAGTTGTAGTTGTTGGCTTTCTTTTTTTTAAAGTTTTTCTTTATATTATACTTTGTATTTCATGTTAATAGAGTAGGTAAAAGTTATAAAAAATGTATTGTGAAGTAGTACATAAGTCCATAATATTATATAACATGGTTTTCTAAAATGTTTCATCATTTTTTAATACTGTCTTGTAAATAGTTTCACTTATTGCTTATTTGTTTTTTTTTTTTCAAATAATTCATTTTTGATTAAGTATTAAGACATTTCAGAAATTATTTGCAATATAGACAGTCCTTTTTTATTAGATTCTTTTGCTTGAGGGGCAAATCATCAAAAAAAAAACTGTTGCCGATACAACCAATTAGAGTATACCGAGTCATTCAGACCATTAGGACATCGGTGCGTCATCCGATCAGTGTTGTGTTATCAGCTGATGAGCCTCGGATTGTAGGTGCAGCTTGTTCTTACCTTTCTACAACATGGAATCTGAAGTTTTACACAAAATTTATTTAAATTTTAGACTTTCTGCCTAACTATTTCATTAAATTTATTTACGAAAATAATTATATGTATGAACAATCAAAATACTAAAATAAATACTCCTGAATTTATTTACAGTCAATTGCTATAGTTGTTCAACGCGATCGCGCAGCAATGCTTGATCTTGTTGCCAAAGCTATAAAAGTAGTTTTCCCTAATCAAACAGCTGTTCTCACAATTAAATTCATGGACCTTTTCTTTCGTGGATTCTACGTCGATTGTTCATCAGAAGAATTTGCTGCTAAAGCTCTTTGTACCGCTTTTTATACGGGAGAAGTCAAACAAGCAAAACAAGTAAATGATACACATTTCCTATTTTCATTCTTGGGAGGAGTGAGTCCAAGACGATGTTATTAAAAGAAAGCATAGAATAATTTTTATTTCATTCCTAAAGGCTAATTATAGTGATGCAGGGCGTTTCACAGTTTGCCGCGGTGTAAAAAATGTTCACAAACTGGGCAAAGTAATCCGTTTTGCAGACGAACCCGAACTGGATACTTGGGCGGGAGATGAATGTAATCAATTTATTGGAACAGATTCCACGGTTTTCCCTCCATTTATGTCAAAGGACGACGGTCTGTGGGCCTTCACCCCAGATCTGTGTCGATCTTTAGGTGCTGTGTATCATTCGAAGACTAAATATGCAGGATTACCTGCAATAAGGTACTTCATGGATTTGGGAGACATAAGAGTAAGATTTTCTTTGCCATATTAATTATTACTATATCACAAGAATAAATACTGCACATTTCAGGCCAATCCAAATCTTCATTGCTTTTGTGATGATCCTGAAGACATTAACACATGTCCTCTTAAAGGCACAATGGGTTTATTTGCATGCGTCGGAGCACCACTAATTGCTTCAATGCCACACTTTTTTCACGGAGATCCTAGCCTTTTGGAAGAAGTGAATGGACTAAATCCAAATGAGGAGGCCCATGCCGTTTTCGTCGATTTTGAGATTGTAAGCTTTGTACATATTTTTACATATTATAATTACAATAATTTACTGCTTATCCTTAGATGTCAGGGACGCCATTTCAGGCTGCCAAACGTTTGCAGTTTAATTTAGATGTTGAACCAGTACCTAAAATTGAGCCGATGAAAAATGTTAAAGAGCTTGTTATGCCACTATTTTGGATACAAGAAAGTGTAGCCATTAATAAGACTTTCGTGAACATGCTGAAGTATACTTTGTTTCTGTGAGTTAATGACTTTCTGAATAATTATTTACATAGATACACATGTTAGTTCAGTCAACGAAGGAAAATGGAAAAAATAGTGCTCTTCGCATTTTTTGATATGGGAAGGTTGACCTTGACCCCTTAAAAACCATATTGTGAAACAATTATAATTTGATTGAGGGTAAATTTAATGACGTGAGGAGTTAGAAAAGTTTCGAAGGGTAAGGGATCAATGATGTGCAAAACTTGAAATCTATATTCTGCATATCTTCACGATATTAATTTTTCATATAATTTATTCTTTGATATGTTGCGTTTGAAAGAGGTAAAAGTGTACTATGGTCACCAAGTATTAGTATATAAATACCCAATATAATTAATTCTTAAATTATCTCGCGATACCTAGAGATAACATCTAAAATCAATTCAAATATTATGTTCTACTCACTTGCAACAACTTTTCTTCTTACTGTTCGCTCGAAGCAGAAAAAGTAAAACGGAACGCACACTTATTATTAAAAATTATAAAATACAATCACCTAACACAAAAACACACACAATAATAATCCGCATATGATGTCCCTCAAGTTATCAGACCAAACTTTTTTTGATTTCATTAATTAGTGCTTTTAAGTGCTTCATTTTCAGAACTATTTTCTAAGATTTGAGGAAAAACAAAAAAAAAAATAATTTTCATAGATATCCATGTTCTGCTAACTTTAATTCCATTTTTCTCAAAAATCATTAGAGTTTTCGACTCAAATCTTTTTGATTAGTTAATAGATCACCTAGCACGAATTAAATGCTCTATTTTCAGAACTATTTTCCAAGATTTGAGGAAAAACAAAAAAAAATTAATTTTCATAGATATCCATGTTCTGCTAACTTTAATTCCATTTTTCTCAAAAACCATTAGTTTTCGACTCAAATTTTTTTGGTCGAACTTGGAAAATAGTTCTGAAAATGGAGCATTTAATTGGAATGGAATTAAAGTTAGCAGAACATGGATATCTATAAAAATAATTTTTTTTTTGAATTTTTGAAATTTTCAAAATTTTTTTTCATTCGTAGAGCATTTAAATAGCTCATAAATACTAGAAAAATATTTTTTTTTCCGTTGGTTTTTAAGATTTTTCGAAAATTGTTCTGCTAACTTGAACTCAAGTTAGCAGAACATTAATTTTTTCCAAAACTATTGGAGCACAAATTTTTTTTTTTTGTAGAACTTAAAAGCACTAATTAATGCCATCAAAAAAGTTTGTTCTGCTGACCTTGGTCTGCTAACTTTAGGGACATCTAGCTATCTATGTCTATGTCTACATAATACATAAAACATAACTAATAATAATTCATTTGAGAACACGCGACGGATGTACTCTGATCTCGACCATCAATTTTAGTTTAATATCTCGTCACTCAAGTGTGGAATAACTTCATTAGATTCTATACAACATACTCGGAACCTTGTAAAATTTTATCTAAAATTAAATTCTAAAGCTATCTAATTTTCAACGGTTGACTTAAAATAAATCAATAACGGCAAAAAATCAACCACATTCCTCAGTCTCCAATTGTTTTTCTAATAACGTCACAGAATTTGATAGTTTTTACTAAGATTAAGACACGCTCAGTTTTCAAAATATTCACAAAAAAAATTACATATCAGGATCTTCAAATCCCTGTCTTGTATTAGCTCACGGCCCTGGGTTTGAGATTTTGAGTGTCATATACCTGGATATCAAACCTATCATTAAAAAAAAAATTTTACACCAACCCTATTTGTTATGACTTTAAGTCTTCGTTTACATAACTATATGATAATCAAATACTTATTTTATATTTTAGTGGTTTACAAATTAACTCTACAATTCGCTGGACAAGTCTTAGTATTGGAATGCTTGGCCTGATTATTAGTGGTTATCATTTCTACAAAAAGTCTGAAAGTATCGATATCACATTGCCCGTTAAAACTTCGCCCGAAACTACAATTGTTGTACCAATAAAGCAAGATGATCATGAAAATTCTCTTGTGGAAAATGAAAATAGGGAAGAAAAGAAATTTTAACATTTAAATAATATTCCAAAAAAATACTTTATATTTAAAAAAACGATTGCACGCTAAATGTTTGAATAAAAAATCACTTTTCATTCAGAAACAACAACATAATATTGTCATTCTTTTTTTTAGTAAACTCTAATTTTTATGTCTAAATACTAAAAAAATACTTAAATCTACCAAATGACTTGATGGCCTCAATTAAATTCAAATTTCTCTGAAAATAGCTGACATCCTTCAAGAATTTGAAATGAAGATTTTTCAAAATTCATTGGGGAGCGGCAAAAAGAATGCAATAATGGAATATACAGGGTGTTCCGTGAAGGATGGTCCAAACTTGTTCATCCCAAATCATAACGGTTTTCGAGTGACGGCTGTTTCTTTGAAATTTGCCCGAACCCCTACTTTGGACCACTGTTTTGCTCACCCCGTCCATAATTGATTTTATATTTTTTTTATTTTTTCACCAAAACATTGACCAGTAATAAGACTTTTTTGTGCATTAAAAAAATTTTGATTTTAGTCCCATTTTTATAAAATTACTAGATAAAGTCATAGTTTGATCAAAGTTAATTTTTTACTTCGCCCTGAAAAAAAATCGTATGACCCAATGGTTCTTAATTTTAAAAAATTGCCTTGCTTTTCAAGTTTCCAAAAAGGTATAAATCTTA